>RJWM01019487.1:0-39535 GCA_004363535.1 Dasyprocta punctata | reverse complement strand
CAGCTGTATGTATGTATAAGTATGCAAGATAGATAACTATACTGCTAATTCTCTGTTAGTTCATCAGAAAGAGTAGTTTGTGTTGTCATTGTTTGATTGTCTGATCATTTTTTATGCCTAGATCTCAAAACTTGAACAACTACTTCTAAGATAACAATATGTAATATATTAACTAGCACTGATTTCTTACTTTTTTTTTTTGAAATTCTGTATTCTACTTTTTTCTCTGTTTTGCTTTTTTAAAGTAAAATTTTAAAAATGCAAATAAAATAAAATAAAAATAGGTTGGAGATACAGCTCAGGGCAAAAGCCCTGGGTTCAACCCCCAGTAATGAGTGAGTGCAGACACAGACACACACACACACACACACACACACACACACACACACACAAGCATACACAATACTGGGCCACTGAAATCATACAGCATGTAATCATACGCATCTTCCAAAGACGAAGAATAATGCTTAGAAGTAATTCAACCCTTTTCCATAATAAAGAAGACAGATATTTTTTTCTATTTTGAAAAAAATGTCTTACATTATCATGTGGAAGTGCTTTGGGACTCAATTCCTGTTTCCAGATGATCCCAGAAACTGTGCCTCAGGGCTGTTTCACTGCTCAGATTCGTGCATCCTTATTGTCACTGTTAGATGGCTAAATACTGGGGACCGGCTTTGAAACTGGCCTCCTCTCCATCCTCTTCTCCCTTCTTTTCTACTTCTCCACCCGCCTTTTATTTCAAGCCATATTAAGTTCTTTAGCATGATATTTTTTCTTGGACTTCTTCTTCTGTTTTTTTTTTTTGTTTGTTTGTTTGTTGTTTTTTTTTGTTTTTTGGTACTGGGAATTGAACTCAGGACCTTGTGCTTGCCAGGCAGGCGCTGTGCCACTGAGCCATATCCCTGGCCTATTCATGGATTTCTTTATTTTTAATTTTTAATTTTATTTTAAAGAGAAAGAATAAAAACAAAATTTAAAAATAAGGTAATAGGAGAGTAACAATGGTTAATACATTGCATATTGCTATTTAAATTAGTTACTCAGAGTACAGGATATGGGTGATTAATTGTCCAAACAATATTAACACAAACATTTCTTTTCAATAAACTAATAGAAATTAGTAGTATAACTATCTGAACTATCATATATATATTTTTGTTTTTTGCTTTTATCTTTCTTCTTTCTCCTTCCCCGCATCCCATTTTCTCTTTCCTTTTGAACAGTTTCTTCTCATTTCACAATATCTATTGTACATTTTAGATCTTTACAGTTTTAGCTTCTCATACTGAGAAGGCAATATGACGTTTACACATGTGAGTCTGATTTATTTCACATATGATTAGTGCAAGCTGCATCCATTTACCTATGAAAATCTCCAGTTTATCCTTCTTTATGGCCGAGTAATACTGTATTGTATAAAAAGACCACACCTTTTTTATCCATTCCTTGGTTGATGGGCATTTGGTTCTATTCCAAGATTTAGCTATTACACATTGTGCTGGTATAAACATGAGTTCATGGACTTCTATATGTGGAAAAAGTTGATGTCAATGTTTTCAATAGCAAACCTCAACAGGTACGGATATGTCTATGTGTGTTTCTTCAGTTACATATACAAAACCTAATAAGCACATTGTTCATGCTATTGTTTTACAGCATAATATGTCACCATATTGGTCATACAGTATTGACACCAGTGTATGTCCCCTTGGATAAGTAAATGCTGTCATCATAACACTTGATTTAGTGGAAGCTGTTTCACATAATTTTCATTAGATTAACCTATGAACATCCATCTACCACTACTGTATTTCTAGCATTTGTTTGTGGGCAAGTGGTAAGCTTTTCTGCTTCTCATCGGGCCGGTTGTTACTTACTGACTGACACCTGGCATTTGTGTTGCTCCTAAGGACTGGTGATCAGAATTTCAATGGAGAGAGGACATTCAGAAAGACAAGATAGACATGAAAGACTTCTTATTTATTTGTTAGCACTAAAGTTGTTTTTAAGTTTTAAAACTCACTCTTATACTAATTATATGATTTTATCATTATATGTGTGGTTATTAACTCATCAACCTAATTCTTTCTAAGCAAGTCCAGAAATTTTGTATGAGGATGCATATGAAACACTGCAGAGAAATTTTAATAATCTAGGAATTATGACTAAGGTTAAAACTTGCCAGAATTTTGTTGTGAAAAACTTTGTAATAGGCATTTTTAAATGAAAATACTGTCGTTACTCTGGAAAAGTATGTCAAACTCACTTAGGTAAGATTTTGAAAGTATATGAAGCTCACCTGTAAGTAGTTTGGCACTCCACCCCTTCGAATTGACAGTCATTTGTGCAATGATGCTCTCTTATCACAGGAGTTTGTGTTCCCTTTATTGCACTAAAGCTGAGATGGTAGTAGGAAACACTAGGTGAGAGCTCTAACAACCCCAGGTGATAAGATTCAGAGAAAACTGGGATGAGGCTGCACCATAGATAGTTAAGACATTGAAAGCTGACTATTGAGGGTTTTTTTTTACTGGTGTGTCATGTTTAAGGGAAAATGTCAAGAATGTGAAAAAGTAACTTTTTTTTGGGTACTCTTTGGAGTGAGGATCTGGCAGAAATCGGCACAAAACCTTGTGAAGTTGTACTCCCTTTCTTTCTTTTTTAAATTTGGAACATTAGAAACACTGATTTTAAGTGAGACTCTATTCCTTTGTTACTGTCTAGAATGATTTCTTCTACATTCCTTTAGCATTGAATGCATTCTGTCTTTCTCTTCTTTTTCTTTTCACAGTGCTAGAGATGGAGCCCATGGTTTTGACCATGTTAAATAGTCCTCAGCCTGCTGACACTGACTTGACCCCATTCTGTTTGCCTCCACAAAATCACAGTACTTTCACCTATGTTTTGGCTGTAGTTCTACAAGCAACTGATGAACCCTTGGTAGCTGGAAATCAAGAGATCTAGAATGCTTCTAAACTTACTGTGACATTAGAAATATTCTATATCTCTCCTGTCCAGTGTGGCAGCCACTAAGCACTGACCAGTCAGTCATTGAAATGTGATTAGTGTGACTGAGGATTAAATTTTTAAATTTTGCTTAATTTTAATTAATCTTTATATAAATGATCACAGGTAGTTAGTGGCTGTACTACAAGTATGAAACTGCTCAGCACTAAAGGAAAAATGTACTCAAATGAAAGATTCAAGGCTTATTTAAACTATAATTCCTCTTACCTGGTGATCTTATTTCTAGAGCCCTTCATTTCTAAAACCTTAGAAATTTTGAAATTTGTTTAACTGAGGGAAAACATTCACTTTTTGTCAATCTCCATATTATATTGCCTAGAGCTTCGGAATTTAAATAAGCAATACCCTTCCTCAAAGTGTTCTTTCTTTCACACCTGTTTATGAGTTCCCTCTTCATCACATCATATCCTTCACCACATTTAGGGACAGGGGAACAAACAGACAGGAAGTATGTTAAGAGAGTTATACGCGCGGACACAGAGTATCCCGACTTGTGAAAGGCTGGCTTGCGAAGGTTCATCTGTGAATTATGGCTTCGGAACATCAGAGAAGTTTCTTATTAATGCAGAATACTAGAGCAAGCTACTAAATTCTTTTAATACAAAATATAAGTCATGATACTCGTGTAACTTACCCAATATAATCAAAACAATAAAGTAGTAATTCTTTTTTTTTTTTTTTTTTTTTTGCGGTACCAGGGATTGAACTCACAACCTCGCGCCTGCCAGGGCAGGCGCTTAAGGCACTGAGCCAAACTCCCGGCCCGGGTTTTTTTTGAGGCAGGGTCACACTATGCAGCTCAGGCCGGCCTTGTGCTCGCGTTGTAGCCCAAGCCGGCCTCGAACCCACAACGCTCCGCCTACCTCAGCCTCCCGAGTGCTGGGATTAAAGGCGTGCGCCACCACGCCCGGCTTAAAGTAGTAATTCTAATATGACTATAAAACTACAATAGATGTGACAGTTTTTATTTAGAGTCAGAGATAAAAGAAAAAGAGGAATACAGCATGCACAGATTCCTTGAGAGCAGGATACAGAGTGATGGAGGTAAAGAAGACAGGAATGGAGGGATCAGCAGACCAGCTTTGGAGCAGCCCCTTTCCCACTAGCCAGGCTGCAGTCAGTGCCAGACATGGACACCCGCCTGTGTCTAACTTAACTGCTCAAACTGGTGAGAGAGGGTTTAGGATAACACCTTTACACTTAGTAGCTTTTTATTCGTGCTTTTAAAAACAAGACTCTGAAAAAATGTCTGAATAACGTAAGATTTAATTTCACCTATGTATGCTCTAGGAATTAGTGTTACCAGGTATGCTCCTCTGTCTGTGTTTGGGAAAGACAAAAGCATGTGAGGTGTGTCTTGGTTGTAATCATGTCTCCAGCCTGCAGCAAGGGATCTGGTAGAGTGACTGTGGATGATTACAATAATAGTTGTGATTGCAGTAACAGTGGCTCAGTGATGGCTATGGCTCCTAGGCAGGGCCATCTGCTGGGGAAGGAAAGGAGCAGCAGCTCTGTGACCTGTGGACACTTCTTTGCACTCTTCTGGGGTCTGGGGCTTGTAGATATTGTATTTCTAGAACTCAAACATCAATAGCTTGTTCTCTGTACAGATGATTATAGTCTAGATTTGCTTCACTGAAGTCAATTGCTGTTAAAGTTTACAGAAGTTTTTACTTGTGTAGAACGCTATCATTTCATTTCCTTTCTTCGGGTTTGTTAGCACTCTCCTTTCTGAACCATGATCTAATCTGCACATTTCTTAAATGAAAGATTCTAGGAGGCTTGTCATCAGACTGACTCCGTCTGTTCATCTCTCTTGAGTCATGTTTAAAAAAGACCTGGAGAAGAAGCCCTCAGTTGACCGTGGGGGTGGCTGCTATTTTTCATGGCTGGATTGAAGCTCTAGTTAGGCATTCTCTGCTTCCTAGAATGCTACTCTCATATTCTTGTAGAAAAGCGATAGCTTAAATAAAAACTTAGGAACAGATTGTTTTGCTTTAAACCAATTTGTCTAACACCAATTTATCTACAATTCTACCTCCTCTGAGACTTTCTCCATCTATTCAAGCATCCTCTTTTTCTCCCATACCTTTGAGATTTTATGTTTTCAATGCATTTTGGATCAGATATAAAGGGCTGACATCAGCTGTGGGAAAACACAGAGTAATAGATACCAGATATATCCTCCTGCCTGAAACACCTTGAAGAAAGGCAGATAACATATATGAACAATGTTGCTCAGACTTCTGACATCTGGCAGCATAAAGGAGTGATCTGTAAGAGAAGGCATGTCTATAATCCCAGTAGTCTGGGAGGCTGAGGCAGGAGGATCACAAATTCAAGACCAGCCTGGGAATCTTAATGACCTAATGAGACCCTGTGTCAAAAAAATTTTTTAAAGAGACTGGGGATATAAATCAGTGTGAAAGGCCTGAATTCACACACACCCCCCCACACACAGTGACAGAGAGACAGAGAGAGAAACAGAGAGAGAAGTAGAATACACTGCATCTGATGATTGTCCCATTGTACTTCCTTTGAGAGTTTTTAAGTCACAGGGCAGGGATGACAATTCTGCCGGACTGATTACAGTCCATTCCTAGATAACTGTGTAGTCAGATTTGTAAATTTTCCATCTGGAATTTTGTAGCAAAGATATCTTCACGAAGATTTATATTCCTGCCATGCCGACACACTTGTTCTAGGGAAAAGTGGCAAGCTCTCATTCTTTCCTCCTGAAGTTGCCATGGTGAATGTGTGCGATGGTCAGTCAATCCATCCTTCATCTTCTGGCTTGAACTGATTGGGCCCCAGAGATCAATGCTCACTCCTGGGTTGAAAATAAAGAAAGTGCTTAACAAGAATTTTGCTCCCAAATCTTGCTGCATATTGGGTAGTAAACAGGTGAGTAGTTCAGAGCTTCCTGCCAAGAAAGCATAAATCCTTACTAAAAAGGCAGAACAACCCTGGAGCTGAGGTTGTCTTGAAAGATTGAACTATCATTTTGATTTTACATGGAGCATAATATATATATATATATATATATATATATATATATACTTCAATCATGAAGGTTCCAGAGTTAGTACAGAGGTGCTGAGATGATTTCTCTATTTTCTACACAATGAATCATCCCCAACACGCAAAGTAATACCTTTATATATTTTCCTACAAACTAATATAGCTTCCTTATTCTCATTAATAATAAGATTTATGGTTTGTTGAGTACTTAGTGTGAGTTAAATTCATTTAACCTAACCAACGTTCTTAGAGGAAAATATATTGTAACTATTAGCATCAAATTTTACATATTAAGGCCCAAGGCTAAAAGATAATAAGCATAAGACCTGTGATTTAAATTTAAGTTCAAATCAATCTGAATCATTATATTCGGCTCCCTTTCTTCCTTGTTTATGGTCCTTGGTTCACTTTATTGATCAATATTTCTTCCATCTAAGTTAATGAGGACACCTAAAAAAAAAAGATGAAACTTGGAGCACAGATTTGGTCTTCCTTAATATATTGAACTCAAAACTTGCTTTTGATGTTTCTTATTCTTGGATAATTATTACTAAAGTTAGATTCATTTTCCTTGGGTGAGTTGGCAGGTAACTGTTATTAAAATTCCAATTAGAATGTGTCAGAGTAACTTTTTTTCAAGTAATTAAATAAGAGATTATCTTCTTTTCAAGAAAATGTTCACTGCCAGTAAACACGTTTTTAGCTAATAAATTTTAAATTAAACTCACTGTAAGTGCTATTTTACTGCCACATAGGAGAACTGAAGTTTTATTAGGAAGGAGCAATATTTCTAATCAAAGAAACACAAATACAATTTTCATTTTTTTCAGTTAAAAGAATTTTATATAGAATTGAATGTTACAGAATCAGTTGCCATCTATTAATAAAGTGTGGTTTGAAAAGGTGACTTTCTAAAAGTCCAATCAATGTGGAAAATGAAGTTTGCTTTTAGGAATTATCATGTGTATCAACACGGTTTAGAATAGCAAACTCATTATCTTTGGGGGTGTCTTGGTTACTTTTCGCTCATTGCCAAGATGAAATACCTGACATCCAAAATTAAGGAAGGAAAGGTTTATTCTTACAGTTTTTTGGTAGTTTCAGTCCATACTTAAGTTGGCTCCAAGATAGCGTGGCATGGCAGGCCTGCTGTTCATGGCGGCTGCAAGCTGCAAGCCACAAGCCGCGCTGGCGAGAGAGAGAGAGAGAGAGAGAGAGAGAGAGAGAGAGAGAGAGAGAGGCGGAAGCGTAAGTGCAAGAGGAAGACCCGCCTTCCCTTACATTGTATGTCGGCTCCAACCCTGGGCGGGCACAGCACTCACATTGCCAGACAACAAACCAATAACTCAGCCCCATCAATATTATATGAGGACTTGGGGGTACATAGCGTATTACCCGATACAGGGGGCTATTAATTATTGGTTGTAGTTTCAGGGTATAAAGAAAGTTAGAAGAAGAAAGCTAGTTACTCAACAGAAATGGCTTGAATTTATTGGTATTTTTTGGTAGAAGACAAAATTACTGTCAATATTCCAAAGAATCATAGAAGATAAATGTGGCAATGGAATACACTAAAAATTGTTAAACCCTGCAGTGTTATAGCATCCATAAACTCTCACTTGATACCCCATGCTATAGTTTTTCTAAGACTAAAAAGGTGATTGTATGTTAGAATCTCAGCCTTTTGCAGTTACTGAACAGAAAATGAGCCTTAGTTAAGATATTGTTAAAATAAAACAAAAGACAAAATCTGAGTACCTTTAGAATTGGATCCTCTTTTTGAGTGCTAAATGCATGAATTTTGATTCTCATTTCGTCCTTTTAAGGGTTTAAAAATCTTATTGGTAAAGGTAAAGATTTCAGCAACTGGGAAAAAGTCGAACAATGCTAAGTGAATACAAGGATCACTGAATCTCCTTCCTATCCGAAATTCAGGACAGTAATCTTCAACAGTTTCTCTGAGTTTTTCTTAAAATTTTCCTATCATTTCTACGTACTTATTTTTATATAATGAGAGTGTGATCTAGTCAACAGTCTCATTACAGATACTGTGGCACAGCAGACCTAGTAGACACTGTGGAGTCTTGTGCAATTCAGAAACTCCTTGAATTCTACTTTCACTGTTGAGTTTCAGGATGAGAGTCATAAAGAATAAACATTTAGAAGAACCAGCTTTCCAGGAATGACACAAAAACACAGAAATAAAAACCATCGCTAAGATAGTATGACAGTGGAAGAAAAAATCTAAATAACAAAAATTCCAAGGACAACTGGTGTTTAGAGAGAAGTAGGAAAGTGAGAAATCATAAAGGAAACATAAAGAACAATTACAAATATCAAATGGAAAATAGAACAGTATATTGTGTCATGAAACGAGAGAGCATTGTTTGGAGAAGAGGGTGATCACTGCTCCCAAATACTACTGAAGGGTGCAGAGGGAGAGGTGGCTGCGGGGTCTGACAACTGGCATCACTACAGAGATTACATGATGGCTTTGGAGTCTGATATATCAGACACTGAATTCCAGCACCACCTGTTATTAAGCTGAGTAAGTTTAAGAATTCTTTTAAGTCTAATGATATAGTTTGAACCACAGGCTATTGTGTGGTTTACATGAAATAAAATGTGAAGCATGTGATACTTGTCACATAGTAAACTGTAAAGAAAAGAGGAAGATATAATGGCAGATTAAAATAATGTTAGAATGGAAGTTAATTGGGCTAGCAGAAGGCCAAACTAGGGGGTAAGGAGAGTAGTAAGTCAGTTATACAAATAGACCCAGAAAATGGTCAAGTGAGGGCTGAAAAATGAGACAGCTCAAAAAGAATGAATCAAAGCAGACTGAAAGAGCCCAAAGTAAGATGGAAGGAGGAGATATTTGGACCAAATGAAAAGACAGTATTTTGGAGCTATTTAGCATTACTGTCTTACATTTTCCCATATCTTATAAACATATATTTGAATTTCATCCTATTATGATGCTTAAAACGATATCACCCAGAGAAGCTAAGATGTTCTTAATAATGAAGAAATTGTGTTATAAATCTTGTAGGCAACCCAAAACTATTGAAAAGGAAACATTAGTGTTTATGATCTGGTTTAAGCTATCTGGTATGCTCAGTAAGTCAGAATTCTGTATTCCCTCGTGAAAGTACACAAAGAAATCTTTATTTTAGCCCAGTGGTATATTTAGTACGTTGCGATGATCCTCCAAAGAAAGACTGGAATCAAATGAATGACAAGCTTGGAAATATGATCAAGTTAAAGGAAGAAGAAGTAGAAGCAGATGAAATAGATCACTAATCCTTTTTTTCAGGAAATGTTTAGTCTTAGGTTGTCCAATATGTCAAAGAATACAATCAAAATGTCAAGAACAAGCATCATTCTCTCTGTAACTCATTCTTATTTTATTTTTCCTTCAATTTCTTTCCAAAAAAACTGCATTTCTAACTTTACTCAGGGAGAGACTTTTTTGCAATTCCATGCATTTTAAGTCACATTTACATGGGGATAACTGCAGGTTAAAAAAGAAGAGAAGAAATAAAGGTAGGAAGTAAGGAGAGTATAAGAAAGAAGCAAGAAAGAGAGGGAGAGAAGGAGGGAGGAAGGATAGAATGCAGGAGGGAGGCAGGAAGGAGAGAAAGGTCAAATGAAAACAGCAAGTGGAGGAAATTACAATAAGTAAATGGCCAGTGCCGATTTCTAATGTTTGATATTCTCTCTGAAAACACCTGTTTTTTCCAACCAAGTTCGAACGTGCCCTGCTCTCTTGTAGAGTCACAAAGCACATTAGCACATTAAGGACTCTGAGAAGGAATCAGTTTAACTTGTTTAAGCTGACATTTCCCAAATGCATGTGCTCATGCTTCCTTGTGTGACAACTACTAATAGTTCTCCTGGTTTAATTCCCACAACACACATTTTAGGAAAAATGGAAGTTATAATTCACTTGCTTGTATTGTTGAATTTTATTTTCTTCCTCTAAGCACGAATCTTCTTACCTTTGACTGCTATTGTAATATATCAATTGTATTGCATGCCATTACATACGGCTCACTATCCATTATTCCCGGATATACTGTCCGTTCGGCGGGTACATTGCATGTTCTCTAAGCCATAATGCTTCAGTCTGAAGACACAGTTTGGGTTGTAGAAGAAATGAGATGAGCTGAGAGACCAACAGGCATTTATTTGAGAATGCTAAGTCTAGGAGGCAGAGTAACTGTTGTTAAAGATATTTATGCCTTAGTTCTTGCAATTTATAAGCATGTTACCTTTTATGGCAAAGGGGACTCTATGATATCATTACTTAAGTATCTTGAGATGGAGAAAATCATTTTGTTTGATCCAGATGAGCTAACCTAATCACCTAAATTCTTAAAATTAGAGAACATTTTCCTGGTACAGACAACCAGAGAGACAGAGCCAGAGAAGGACTTGGCCCAGGGTTTACATGGGAGATGAGAAGGGGACCACGGACCCCACATGCCGGGAAGGGGCCGGGGACAGGTTCCCCACAGCCTCCATGAATGAGCACAGCCCTGCAGACAGCTCAGTTTTATCCCGGTGTCATCTGTGACAGCCTTCTGACCTACAGAGCTGTAAGATAATGCATTCATAACGCCTAGGCTCCCAGTTTGGGGATATTCATAATGGCAGCAATAGGAAAATAATAAGATAAGTAAGGACATGGGAAGATAGGACAGGCAGTGTTTACACTGAGCAACCTACCCTGGAAAGAAATTATTTTAAAAATGGCACCATGGTTGGGAAGAATTCTATAATCACTTCTGAGATTTCAGGCCCCAGTATATACGTATCTTTCTGTTATTCAATCAATCAAAAATGTGGTTGCTGCTGTAAAATGATTTTGCAGAACTAACTGAGCTTACTGACTGTTAAGCACTGACTGTGACCCTTAATTGTGGGATCCTAGCCTGCACAAGGTTCTGGGTTCAATTCTCAGCACCCAACAACAACAGCAACAACAAGAACAACAAATGTACATCAGAAAAGCACTCACAATTAGCACAGTATTAAAGGAAAAAGATCTCTTGCCCATTTAAATATGTCTGTTACGTCAGTAGGAATTTTAAACCCTCAAAGAGCTAATATGTGAAAGTTTGCTTAGATCAACTCTGTAAATGTAAGACATTATTTGATTTAGATATAAATTGTTTTAATCATTATGTATCCTATAATTCCATGAGAAGTCTTCATTCTAACCTAACCTACAAAATTTTTAAATTGCAAATAAAAATATTAAGAGAGAATGATTTGCTAGCCTTATGCAACAATTGCTTTAGAGATTGAAATTGTGTATGAAAAATTTACTGTCTGGAGATTGGAACTTATGGTAAGTTTGTTTTGAGTTGAAAAGATGAGGGGAAGTCCTTTTGTATGCTTTCTTATTGCCCAGGCTGTGAGATATTTTAGAAGTTCTACCTATAAGGCATTACTATTATCAAAAAGTGGAAGTTTCTAGCTATACAGAATTTGTTCAGTGCAAGCACTGTAATCTTCTACAATGTTTATTCTAATCTTCTTAAAGTGGGTGACTTTGTCACTTAGTAAACAAAGAGGTCTTTCCTAGTTTGGGACACTATTACTAAAATCATTCTTAGAGACTAAAATGGAATGATTCTCTTATAGGTATACAGTAATTTATTTAGAAAACAAAAGCACTAAACAGTGTATGTCCAACATTTTCTCTTAGGAAGTTCAATGAACTCTAGGAGATGTAGGTCTCATATATATCAACAGAGAAGGAAAGATTCCAAATTCAGGGGAGGTCTCATTGCTAATATTCTCACTGGAGTTGTGGGCATGGTAGGCAAAACATGTATGCCAGTAATAATACTAACCTATGTTTAAAATAACTTAGGATCCTCAAATTAAACTAATTTTAAGTGAACAAATCAGATTGGGTTATCATTGGTTACACTTTTTTTTTTTTTTGGTACCGGGGATCGAACTCAGGATCTTGAGCTTGCCAGGCAAGCACTTATGTCGCTGAGCTAAATCCCCAGCTCCATCATTAGTTATACTAATTACATCCTTGATAGGACTAAACTTTATGGATTATAATTCACTGATTATTAATTCCACTTCATTGCTTTCACTTTGTACTTAGGTGACAGTGTAATGTTTGAGTAAATCAGGTAGTAAGGGTTTGTGGAGTAACGATATTGACGTCTGAGGTTGTCTACTTTGTCTCCTTCCTGGTTTTTATTTTAATTTTTATGGCATTGACCCTGCCAGAGGATCAAATCTCCAGTAATCTTTTGTAGAAACGGGGTGTGAGTTAGTAAAACATACAAAAATTTGGACAAAGAGAAAGGAAACATTCATGCTCTCGATTGATGAATTAGGTATAAAACAAATAACTTCATTGGAAATTTAATGAATACAAGTTTAGGGGGCCACACATTTGGCAATGATGAAGTAGGAAATATTAAATACTATTAATGACATTGCAACCAGAGAACAAGCCCCAGAAAAGTTATTTTGGAGTGGGATTGGTTTTTAATCTGTGGCTCTTGTTTAGATTTGAGACTACTATATCGCAGGTAAATTCTTTTCCAACTTGGAAATTGTGTACTTTTTGAGATTTTTCTCAATTTATTTTCAGTGGTTTTAGTGTATCAATAGAAATGCTAACCAATAGTTGTGAATACTTTTAGTTCCATAGTCAACTAGGGCATTACAGAAACATAGCATTGAGTCTGCATTAATGAAGATAGTTTGAGGGCTATCTTCCCCAGATGATAAAATTTTATCTAATTTATAATTCATAGGAACTTTTTCCATAATGGGCATATTCATGAGCAAGTACACGTAAAGGGTTACTGTGAATCTTTGAGATATTCACCTGTGGTTCTGGAATCTTTACAGGGCCCTAGGGTTGGCAAAGTTTAAGGACTTCGGAGTTTGTTCCTGTGGGCACTACTAATATGTTTAGGTTACATTTTTGAACAGTCATTTGCTGGACCTCATACAAACTTGTTTTCATAGTTAACTATCAGCACTGCACTCTTCCCAACTAAAGGTAGACTAATTCCATTTCTAAAAGTTTGGAAACCTGCCAGTTGAATCTACTACCACCTGTATGAATACTTACAAGCTTAAGCCAGTAGAAGAGTATTGCTTGTTCATATTGTCCAAACAGGTGCTCTAATTAGCAAGCCCCATCCCCTCTGGTTTTATGATCTGCAGTGTGTGGTTTCCAGGTTCCTCCCTGAAATGTATAAAAGAGTGAAGGATTTGTGGTAAAGGTTTTTATTTGTCAACCCTGGAAATTTCAGCACTGGGTTCCTATTGGACGCAATTCAGTTTATATCTATATCCAATTTCTAGAGAGGCAATATACTCTAGAGAGGAAATATACTCTATTTTGAGCCTAAGAAGGAGAACTGAGCTTTATGAATACCTAATCTGTCACACATACGAGTACCCAACTATTTAAAAAGTATTTTTGAAATGTTTATTGCTTTGACTTTTGTTGTATTGTTTATAATTTCTTGCATATGAATTTCTTAAATTATTCTCATTTGTCTCTGAAACATCTTTATTAAAATGTTGGTGTATGTATTCATCAGCTTGCCGTTACTGTAACAAAACATCTGAGGCAATTAACTTACATAAAGAAAAGCTTTATTTCAAGTTACAGTTCTAGAGCTTCCAGTTCAAGATCCCGTAGCTCCATTTCTCTGGTCCTCTGGTGAGGACAGCGTATAATGGTGGGAATGTGTGGCAGAACAAACTGTTCACCTCATGAGCCACAGAGCTAAAAGAGACAGTGAAAGCAGTGTCTTCCAATGCCGGCCATGCTGGAGGGCACCTAAGGACCTCACACGGGGCCTCCCTCTCAGAAGTTCCACTGCCTCCCAATAGCGCCACCCTGTGGACTGAGGCTTGAATACACTGTTTTTGGGGGACATTGGTCTGCCTTTACCAGGAAGACATACACACACACGCACACACACACACACACACACAGGCGCACACACACACACTCACACACTGTGATCTAAAAGTATGGCGAATATTTAATTTTTAAAAACTTATTACAGTATCAGACACATTCCCATTAATTCCCCTCAAGACACCCCCCACACTTTGAAGGCACTTATTTCGTCATTCCTGCCACTTTCTGAAGCAGCTCTAAAAGTGCTTTTTTTGTGAGTGTCTCTAGTGACACATCAGGACACAATGTCCTGATGTGATTAAAAATGTGTATTTTCATCACTGTTTTGACTTTGAGAAGAACCAGAAATTGCATGGTGCCAGATCTAGTGAATTAGGTGAATGAGCACACACTGTAATGTTCTTATTTGACAGAAATTGCTGTAAACATTTTGAATCAACTCAGGTTATCGAGGCAGCTACAACAGCACAACCAAAGACATGAAAGAGGACTTCTAAACTGCTTCAGAAAATGGCAAAACAATGGCATGTGTGTCTGAAGGGAGGGGGAGTATATGAAGGAAAGCATTGGCATTGTGTCTGTTACTATAATAAATTAAAAAGAAACATAGATCATATTTTTTCTTTGGTCCAAATACTCACACATGCATGCACACGAACACATATATGCATTCACACATGCACACACATATATTACTACAGACATGTATGTATATGTGCATATATAGTACACAATATACTTATATGTGCTGTGTATGTTTGTGTATCCACATAAAATGTTTTTGTGTGTGTGTCTGTGTGTGTGTGTGTGTATAATTCTAGTTCGCATAATGAGGGTCAGATCCAGAACTAGAAGACAAAATTTCCTTGAATCAGTATTTTCAATTATTATCATCTCCACTTTAAATTCTAGTAGTAGACAGTAAATATCTGGGAAAATAGATCAACATGAGAGCCACAAAGGCATCAGATATTGGAGGTATTTTAATAATTGCTTTTGCTTTTTATTCTTTTAATATTACTTATTTCCTTATAAAATTTACTCAGAGATTCATCATCACCCTGAAACTTGAATGGTAAAGCGACATAGATACTCAGAAAGAACGAAAATAAAGAAGAGAAAAAAGGGAGGCAGATAGATGTGACAGAAGGTTGAACTTTCCAACAATCACAAAGATACATCGTTTATCTCCTCTTCCCCATGTCCAGGAAGGGATAGCCAAAGGGATAATGTTATAAAGAGATGTGGTACCGTTCAGTCAAAACACTGATCTGCAAATCTCACTTTAAGAGAACAAAAGAGCTGGTTGATACAAGTGGGTATGACAAGATTTGAATCACTGATGATGACACCACTATGTCCATGCCAATTCCCAGGGTGGACAGCTGCATTTTATTATTGTTGCCAAGTAGGAATCCAAGAGCGAGCAAAAAGTCCAAACATGTTGTTCCTAAAAGAAACAAACTAACATCAGATAAACTCAGGGAGAAATTATTCAGTGGAAAAAAACTAAAAAAGTAGAACTTCCTTGTATAGGATAAACCACCCTATAAGGTACTATCAACATTGCAAATAACAAGAGCAGATAGTTGTCCCAGGGTAGGCTGGGGGGAGAGTTTTACTGTGCTCTGAGAAGGTGAGTAGAGGGGAAGGACCATTTTCAGGCAGCTGCTGCCCATTAGAAGAAGGTGGTGAGAGATTCCCCTGAGAGCCCTTCAGACAAAGGTATGTGAAAGTATGCACACACCAGGTCCCGACTGAAGATATTACATTGATCATGCTCCAAGTTCCATTGTGGCTAGAATGTTCTCTGGGCAAAGGGCAAAGGGCCAGACTCTCATTGTCCATATGTCTTAAACACTTAATGAAAAATTATATTAATTCCTTTATATCTTTTGTTATTCATCCAAGAGACTGGCTATGATTCATATCATCTTTATAGGCTTCTACTGATTGAAATAGACATTTGTTGGCTTTCTTTTTCTTTTCCAATTTCTTTATTCTAGTTTTTGAATTGCAACTGTAAGCTTATTGGACGTAAAATCAACATTTCTTGACTTTTTGCTACGTGGTAGGCCTAAATAAATGTCTAAGTCATTTATCTCTTGCAATTGTTATTATGGCCCTGCAAAGGAAGTAATTGTAAAAATCACATTACAGGTAACTGCTTTGCTTAATGTATGTAGCCAATAAATGGCAGAACCAGAGTATTAATTGCATATTTCAGTCCAAAGCTCATGCTATTTTTTCCTAGAAGAGATATGTGTCTTTGACATTGGATGGAGACTTGAATAATGTTCTGCTCTTCCTCTACGTTTTAAGTGGCAGCTTTTTTGACTTTCTTCTGTCCTATGTTTGAAGGTAATGTTAATACCCTTGTGATTTCATGTAATCTTGAGCACGTTACTTTACCTCAGTTTCTTCAATGGTAAAATGATGTGGGTGGATTATATAAGCACATAAATTAATTACTGCTTTGACAAATCTCTAGTCCAATGGCCAGAGTATGCCATCTTCCAGACATACACCTTGCTTGTCTATCTATGAAGAATCTAAGAGCATTTTCCATTGCTAAGTAATAAGTTACCTTCCTTTCTTCCCTTGTCATAAGTAACATATAAAATTGGTATGATTAGGGAAGTGTTCCTGTGTGGCCTCTGCAATTAGACAGCTGGAAGTGACAGTGAACATCAATTTCCCACTTATCAAACAACTTGATCCTATCATCAGTGAGTTCTCCCTTCTTAAATCATTAGGAAATGGTAAGTCACATTAGGAAAACTCACCCAGCCTTCCATCAAAAAGAAAGTGTTTTCATTCATTTTAGATGGATAGTTGTCTAAAAGTGCTTGTTCAAAACACCATTGCTGAAAGGAAGTGTCTGACTACCGCAGGAAACTTGGATGCATACCAAAACTTATACCACTTTTTATCCCTACAAACTCAGTAGATGTTTTTATAATATTTGTTTTACCACCTGAGCAAATCATAAGTGAATAGAGGCATTATTTGTCCACTTCATGGAAATAAATCACAAACAAAATAAAAACACAGCTTTGTTTCAACTTGCTCATTTCATATAATACAAATTTATGGTGATTACATAAAGTAGTTAGTGAAAAGTCCCTCTCTCCTCTGTGTAAGATACTTGTTAGTTACTGTGGATGATAAAGAAAATATGATTTTAGAAGGAAATGGGTCAGGTATTGAAGAAGTTGTAGTCTGGTAGTAGAAATAAAGTATGTTCATGAATAAACAAAGTTACAAGTGGCTTATAAGCCACATAGGTAAAATGCCACAGGAATTTGAGGGTGAACACTTCTAGGATTATAAAAACAATGTTTTGGATGAGAGAGTGGAACTCAACTTTAAAGGATGAATAGGGTTTGGATGAACAAAAATGAGGTTGAGATAACATAATTACTTCCATTTCTGCCTTGGAGTTAGATGGCCTTGGACTGAGATGTCTGAAACTGTGAGCCGAAAGAAGCCTCTCTTAAGTTTCAGGTGTCAGATATTTGGTCCCGGCAATGGGATGGCTGAAAAACACAATTTCACACTGTGCTTCTCACTCCAGTAGGCATCTGGGGGATCTTGCTAGGTTTGCTAGACTTCTCTGTCACCACCTTCCTGGCTCTGTTGATACACCCTGTTTCCTGTTGATCAATACCCAGTAGGGCTTTGAGCAGAAGCAGCTATAATAAAGAAACTCCAAGATATAGAGGCTTCAACAAGGTAGGGATTTAATTTTGTGTAAACTAATAGTCCAGAGTTGAATGGTACAGACTGGCAGAATAGTTTTTCCCTTTGCACTCATTCGGGGACCTGGGTCTGTTCTACCTATATAATTAATAATTAATTCAGTTAATTAACCTAAAATTATTAATTAATGATCTTTACATTAGAATTCAAGCAAATTCTCTGCCATATTGATATTCCAACCCATGAAATGAGAAAGAAAGAACACAAGCAATTCTCTCTTAAGCAAGTGATGCAGAATTTGTGTCATTTTCATTTACATTCTGCTGGAAATAAATGGAATTTGTCATTTCCTCACAATTAGTCTCAAGGGAAGAGAGATGCAAAATGTATTGTTGAGTGTTTCAGTGTGTATTCATCAGCTTTCCATTAGTATAATAAAATATCTGAGATAATTAACTTAAGAAAGACTTACTTGGGCTCGGTTTCAAAGGTTTCAGTGCATGGTTAGTAGATTCCATTGCATCTGGGCTTGTGGTGAGATCACTGCTGGGGAGAGCATGGTAGATTGAGTATGGTGGAGCAAACTCCTCACCTCAGGATGGTTCAAACCAAAAAGTCAGAATAGAAAAGAAAGAGACTAGCACTTCACAATCCTGTTTGCAATCATGCCCTAATGACTTAAAACCTCCTTCTAAGTCACAATTTTTTTATTTTAAAGAGAAAAACCCCAGACAAATCAAAAAGCAAGCAAACAAAAATAACAAACAAAATGACAATGGCAACAAAAATAAAAAGCAATAAAAACATAGGATTTCAAAGCAAGATGATAGGAATTTAACAGTGGTTGTTACATTGCATATTGTTATCTTCAAAATAGTTGTTCAGATTGCCAGATACAGGCATGCAAAATTCATCAAACACGAGCACTAACTATTCCTTTCAATGAACTAAGAGTTAGTGGTACAATTATCTTCATTATCACACACACACACACATATATGTATATATTTCATTTCCCCTTCTTTCTTTTCTCCTTTCCCCTATCCCGGGTGTTCTTTCCCTTTGAGCAGTTTCTTTCCCTTTCACAATGTCTACTGTAACTTTTGAATTTTATTTACTTTTTCAGTTTCTTACACTAGGGAGACAATATGATGTTTACACAAATGCAACTCTGATTTATTTCACTTATGAGTGTGGTCCTAGTTGCATCCACTTACTTATGAAAGCCTCAAGTTTATCCTTCTTAATACGTGAGTAGTACTCCATTATATAAAAATACCACATCTTTTTTATCCATTCCTTGGTTGATGGGCATTTGGGTTGTTTCCAAAACCTGGTTATTACAAATAGTACAGCTATAAACATGGATGCACGTATATCACTGTGGTATGATATTTTCAGTTCTTCTGGAAAAATACCCAGAAGGGAAAATACCCAGAAAATAGCTGGGATGAATGGAATCTCTAATCTTAGTTTATTGAGAAATCTCCACATTGATTTCCATGCGGGTTGTACCAGTCTAAGCTTCCACCAACAATGGAGAAGGTTCCTTTTGCTGCACAGTCAAGCTAGCATTTGTTATTGGTTGACTTCTTGATGTTAGCCATTCTTTCTGGAGTGAGAGGATATCTCAGTGTTACTTTAATTTGCATTTCTTTTTTTTTTTTTTTTTTTTTTTTTTGCGGCACCGGGGATTGAACTCACAACCTCGCGCCTGCCAGGGCAGGCGCTTAAGGCGCTGAGCCAAACTCCCAGCCCTTAATTTGCATTTCTTGAAAGATCAATGATGTTGAACATTTTTTCATATACTTATTTGCCATTTGTATTTCTTCATCTAAGATTTGTGTATTCATCTCAGATGCCCATTCTTGGATTGGGTCTTTAAATTTATGGGACCTGAAAATTTTCAGTTCTTTATACATTCTAGATAAAAGTCCTTTTCTGAGGGACAGTTGGCAAAAATCTTTTCCCAATCTGTGGGTTGTCTTTTCACTCTGTTGGTGGTTTCTTTTGATGTGCAAAAACTGTTTAATAAGATAAGATTCAGTTGTTGATTCTTTGAAGTACTTCCTGTGCAGTTTAGCTTTTGTGCACAAACTCTCTGCCTACCTCTATGTCCTTGAGGAGTCTACCTACTTTGTCATTAAGTGTTTCTGTTTCAATATTTAGATCTTTGATTCATTTTGACTTTAGGGCATAGTGATAGTTATGGGCCTATATTAAATCTTTGGCATGTGGAAAGCTAGTTTTTCTAGCACCACTTATTAAAGAGGCTGTTTTTCTTCCAGTGAAAATGTTTGATCCCTTGTAAAAGATGGTGTGTCTGAGTGTGTTTGTAGTTGTGTCAATATCTTCTGTTCCATTGATTCTCAAGTCTGTTTTTTTTCTAGTACCATGCTAATTTTGTTATAGCAGCTTTGTAGTATAATTTCAAGTTAGGAATTGTGATGCCTCCTGCCTTGCCTTTGTCGCCCTGGATTGCCTTTGCTATTCTAGGTCTCTTTTGGCTCCAGATGAACTTTAGGTATATTTTCTCTAGATCTGTGAGGTATGCTTTGATTGAGATTGCATTAAATCTGTACAACAGTTGTGAGGGTATGAACATTTTCACAATGTTGGTTCTTCCTATTCATGAGAAAGGGACATCTTTCTGTTTTCTGAGTTGCTCTTTGATTTTTTTCAGAGTACTGTAATTTTCAGTGTATGAATCTTTTACTTCCTTTGTTAGATCGATTCCTAAGTATTTCATTTTTTTGAATGTTGTTGTGAAAGGTGTGGTTTCCCTAATTTCTCTCTCGGTGAATTTGTTGTTTGTGTACAGGAATACTATTGACTTTTGAGTGTTGATTTTGCACCCAGCTACACTGCTGAATTTGCTTATTATATCTAGAAATCTGTTGGTGGGGTTTTGGGGGTCTTCTATGTAGCATGTCATGACATCTGCAAATAATGATAATTTCACTTCTTCCTTTCCTATCTTTATTCTTTTTTTTTTCTCTCTCTCTCTTGTCCAATTGCTCTGTCTAATGTTTCCAGAACCATAGTGAATAGAACTGGTGATAGTGCACATCCTTGTCTTGTTCCTGATTTTAGAGTGAAAGCCTTCAATTTTTGTCTGTTTAGTATGGTGTTGGCTGTTGGTTTGTCATAGGTGGCTTTTATCAGATTGACATAAAGACCATCTATTCTGATTTTCTGTAGAATTTTTACCATGAACGAGGGTTGGACAATTTGAATTCCTTTGCATTTACTTAAGCATGTTCTGTGGGCTAGTATGTGGTTCTGTTTTAGAGAATATCCCATGTGCAACTGATAAGAATGTATATTCTGGTGATGTTGTGTGGAATAGTCTGTAAACATCTACTAAGTCCATTTGTTCACAAGTTTGGTTCAGTTCTGTTATTTCTTTGTCGATTTTTTTGTGTAGTTGACCTATCTCTTTGTGATAAGGGAGTGATAAGTTCCCCTGTTATAATCATGTTATTACTTATTTGATTTTTAATGTCTACTAATATTTGTATTATATAGCTGAGTGCTTCTATATGTGGTGCACACATATTTATGATTGTTTTCTCTTCTTCTTGAAGTTTTCCCTGATAAGTGTGTAGTGACATTCTTTATCTCTTTTGATCATTCCTGGTTTGAAATTCACATTGTCTGGAAATAGAATAGCTACTTGTGCTTTTTTCTTGGTTCCTGTCACACAGAGTACTGTTTTCCATCCTTTGACTTTCAGCATATGGATTTCCTTTTCTGTTAAATATGTTTCTTTTCTTGGTTACTTTTCTCTTGTTGTTGGGACAAAAAATCCAGCACCCAAAATGAGTGAAGGAAAGGTTTATTTACCCTATGGTTTTTGGAGGTTTCAGTCCATATTCACCTAGCTCTGAAGCAGGGTGGCATTGCACAGGGACAACCATTCATGGCAGCCATAAGTGACAAGAGAAAAAGGGCCAAAGGGAGAAGCATGCCTCCTTCCCTCCTTATATTGTATACCAGTTACCCATTGCTGGGCAGGTGCAGCACTCACACTGCTAATTTAAGTGCTAGACAATGAACCAATCACAAATGCTAGACTCAGCCACCTCCATGACTGTATTGGGTTTGGGGGAACATCCAAACACAAACCATGACACTGGTATACAGCTTATTGTTGGATTTTGTTTCTTAATCCATTTTGTCAATCTGTTTCTTTTGATTGGTGAATTGAAGTCATTTACATTGATAGTTGTAACTGATATGTATTTACTTATCTTTGTCATGTTATCTTCCTGTTGTTGGTTCCCTACTTTTTTTCTCTATTTAAGTGCTTGCCCTGCTTGGTGGTTTCTTTCTGTTGTTGTTCTTGGGATTATTGTCATTTTTATCTCTTTCTAGAGTATCTTTCAGTATTCTCCATAGGGTTGGTTTGGTTGTCATGAATTTCTTCAGTTGTTCTTTGTCATGGACGTATCTTTTGTTCTCCATCGATTTTTCAAGATAGTTTTGCAGGGTACATCCATCTGTTCTCTTTCAGGACTTGAATTCTTTACTCCAAGCTCTTCTTGATTTGAGGGTTTGTGTTGAGAAGTCTGCCATGATCCTGATGGGCTTTCCTCATAGGTTATCTGTTTCTTTTCTATAACAGCTTTTAATATTCTGTTCTGCTGAATTTCTGGGATCTTAGTTACATGTCTGGGTATAGATTTGTTTTGGTTATGGCTAAATGTAGTTCTATATTCCTTACTTATCTGTATGTCAGATTCTTTCTCCTTGCTTGGAAAATTTTCTGCTATATCTTATGCGAATAGTCTTTTTATGTAATTTGTGTTGACTTCTGCTTTTTTCATTGATGCTTATTAGTGTTATATTCTTTTTCTTTGCATCATTTTGTAGTTTGTTGAATTGCTGTTTCCTGGTTCTTTGTTATTTTAATGAGATCTTTCCTTTTGTGACTACTAGCTTCAATCCTATCTTCAAGGTCTGAGAGTCAAGCTTCAGTTTCATTCAAGTGGTTTTTCCAGCTTTCAGTGGAATTTTTAATTTCCTGAATATCTCTTTGAATCTATATCATCTGTTCTAATTCTTTCCTATATTATTCATTCAAGGTTTCCATGATTTTCCTATGATCCTCTATTTTTCTACCTACATCTTCAGTTATGCTTAACAATTCTTTCATAATTTTTGTCATTTCTTTTTTTTACCTGTGATATTATTCCTCAGCTGATTTCTTTTGCAGCCTTATGTAGTTGTTTCTTTACTTCAGTTGCTCTCATTTCAGAAATTCCAGGTACGTGTCTTTCAATTTCTTCCACGTCAATGTCTCCTGGGCTTGTTCTGGGTGGGCTAGAGGTTGGAGATTGCATTTTGCTCCTTTGTTTTGTCATTTTCCTAGGTTCTTTTAGATGAACTGATTGAGCCCAAGGTGCCTCCCATACTGATTAAATGTCCAGTGGTATAGAGGAGTGGGTGAGGTACCTGGGTTCCTCTGAACTGAGGTTTCCAGGGTGACCAAAAAATGACATGCGGGGCTTCTGCCCTCCCTCGGCTCACTGGGGCTCCCCTATGATGGTGGAGGGACTCTAGGCAGGGCTTTTCTGGACCATCCTGGGGGCATTTCCCCAGTGGCACTGGGTTGCTGCACTCTAAATCATACTTCTTAATGATTTTAACCACCTGTCAATAATGCCTAGCTGGAACCATGCTTTGAATACATGAACTTTGAGGGAAATTTAAATCTAAACTAGTTAAAATTCTGTTAGTATAAAAAAAGGAAAGAGACTTTGGAAGAGAATTAAGCAGGCTGTTACACTTGTGGTGACATTGTGAGTTAATTTGGGCTCCCATAGCTCATTCTTCAATTCATCAAACATTAATTAAGAACAACAATAGCCATTAAAAAACTACCAGTATTAAAGGAAAGACACCATATGAATATTTATGAAAGTGAGCAAATTTCTTTCTTTCTTTTCATTGGTGTGTATTGAGTTGAGAGCTACTAAACTTTATCATTTCAGAGCTAAAGTTTCCAGTAGAGCAAATATCTTTAGTGGTTGTTGCTAAAACTGATTTAGCAAAAGGGTGGTGTTCCAGAAGAACTTAGGCCTGGTGCAAGAGAACCAAAGTGCCATGAGGCTTAAGAGAGTGCTTGCCGAGTGCTGCTTACTTGGGGCTTTTCTGAGAGAGGTGTGATTCCATGTGCCAGCAAGACCAGGATGAACCCTACAATTTAGTTCAGAAGGAGGGTCATTTATTGTTTTTGATTAGGACAAAATAAGAATTCAGCCAAACTGGCGTATACCTGGTTTATCTTACTGTAATATCAAAGAATCAGGCACATTCCCCATGCCAGTTTCAGGATGTAATGCTCCACACAACACTCTAATGTTTTGTTTCTTTATTTGTTTCATATTTAACATTTGACTAGAAAACTATGAAAAACTGAGAAGGGTTATTCTAGGATGATTATGAGAGTTATGACTCAAGATTAGTAGAGGTAGCACATCTGGGACTTTGAGACCATTCTCCCTCCATCTACCTGAATTTGGGCAACACCACAGGGATAATCCTGCTTCCATTATTCTAAGAGAAGCAGAAATAAAAATAACAAAACCCAGGAAATCTATAGAGCTCCAGGCCAGCTCATGTGTGTGTTAGATCCCATAGCTTGACCTACAGTAACCTTGTCTACCCTGGAACTAAATGTAGGGACTGCATGCCATGCATGTGCTGGAAATACAATGAAGGTCTTGTGTACTAGATGGCCCCCAGGTGACTCAGCATCCAGTCAATCATTTCTGGCAACCATAGCCAGAGAGATCCAATGAGATGCACCTGAGGTGGAGTGCACACCTTTTAAGTATCAAAGCCTGATTTATCTTGTTTCTTATTATTTTGGCACCACTTTTTCCTAGTCCTTGCCACTACTTTGTTTCTGTTAGCACAAACCCACACTACCTGAGCTCAACCTCCCCATTCACTTCACTGAATGTAGTTGCTTTTTCTTTTGCCACCAGGTGTACACTTATAATTTTTTGCTCACTGAACATGAGAATCTGATATCTCTCTTTGGAACCTATCACACATGCTATCAATGTCATCCTGAGTCCTAGCAGGTTGTAACTTCCTGATGTATAGTCCACTATTCCTCTCTTGCTGCTGGTGACATTGAGTCTGAGTGATCACATGCTTTTCCATGAAGTACGCTTGCATCTTCAGGATTATTTTGAACACAGAGCTCTTGGGAACCACTGTGAGTTGACAGGTGTTGACATGAGAGATTAAAACAATTTGCTACCTGTGGGTACTTGGAGACTAGTTAAGTTTCAGAAATCATTACTGATTTGTTGCTGTTTACTTTATCCTTTGGGTCATACTTACAGATACCTTTCCCCCCTCATTTGAAGCTCAGACATTGTTTTTGGCAAACAATGGGGAAAACCTGTATCTTTATCCGAAGATACATCAAATTACCCAGAACCTGCTTGGGTAACTCAGTCTTTGGTTATGAAGAACTAAGGAAAGCAGGACACTCTGTGGAGAATATCTGGGAAATAGAGCTACTCTGTCAAGTCTTTCCAGCAGGCTCATATCTATGTCAAGAGTCCTTTGTTCTGAAGGTCCTATAGACACCCACCAGCAATAAAAATCATTGGGGTTGTGTCAAAAAGCTGAGATTTCATAGAGATTAGAGTTTGCAAAGCTTAAGGGTTCCCATAAGCAGCTTCTCTAAAACTGACTGGAATTCTTCAGCTAAGGCAATCCTGAAGTGTGTCACTCAATAAAATTAACCCCTGGAGATTCCGGACAGCTGGGAAAAAAGGGAGAAAGGTTTCAAAAGATAAATAAATGAAAAGATAAACAAATACCAAGCTAGTTCAATAGACAAGCTTGCTGTGATGAGATTGCCAGCAAAGGACTTCTAGTTTTCAAAAAGTTTTTGAAAAGGGAATTAGATGCACTCCTGAAGCAAAGCTGCTTGTTTTTATGGTATAGGATAATACTGTTTTCTACTTGTGATTCTAAGGTAATTAAAGATCTTTTTCCAAAGTTTTTCAGAACTTCATTATCAATTTTGCCTCTAGATACTACCAAGTACCAGAGAATATCCCATTCCCTGGCAAGTGTCAAAGAGATATTTCTGTTTTTCTTTTTTAAATGACCATACACAAATGGGTAAGCTATGATTACTGATGATTATAACATCACCTAGGAAATACCCTGATAATTTGTTTTTATTATACACAGTATATTAAGTGGAAACACATGGTAGATTAAATGTATACAAGTAAGCAATTAACTATGAATAATATGTGATCTTTTTCAAATAGAAATCAAACATTATACTTTGTTTTTTTTAAAATTACTTATAAGGAAGAAAAAGAAGTATGTGGGGACAGTTATCAAAATCAGCTTTCTCTAAATATTCCTTTGGTTAGAAAACTATTAGAATTTTGTATAACTACACATCAAAATTAAGTACAAAAACAAGTCTTAAAAATCTGAAGTAAAATGAATTATTTTATATGTGTATTTGGTAGTATAACTACATAGTCATTCCTTCTAGTGACTTTAAAAAAGAATAATTGAGGCAGGCACAGGGACGTGTGCCTCTAATCCCAGCAACCTGAGAGACTGAGGCAGGAGGATGGCAAGTTTGAGCCCAGCCTGGGCAACCTAACAACTTAGTGAGACACTGTCTCAAAAAAATAAAAATAGGAGTAGGCGTGTAACTCAGAAAGAACATCCAGGATTCAACCCCCAGTACTACAACAGAAGAGTCCTCACCTGCCTTTCACCGAATCTTAAATTGTCTTTCAGCAGTCATAAATTAGTAATAGTGTTGACATCCATATTTGGGATTTTTGTGGACCTGATATGAGGTAAAGTTAATGAGTAGTGAAGCACAATTGAAAAATGGCAAAAACGACATACAGATATAATCTTGATTTTGATTGAAAGTGTTAATATGAAATCATAACACACCTTATTTTAAAAATTAAATAATAAAAATAATTAAAAATAAAAGTTAAATGATGAGTTCATATAAATACTCAAATATTAAAAATAAATCAGGTATGGTGGCACATGTCTGTAATCCCAGCACTTTGGGAGGCCATTGCAGGAAAATTACAGGTTCAAACTCAGTCCGGGCAATTTAACAATTTAGCAAGACCCTGTTTCCAACTGGAAAAAAAGGCTGGGGATGTGTGGAGGCTGTGAGTTCAATCCTCTGTACTACAAACTCTGCCCCCACCAAAAAGAAACCAAAACCCTCATGACTCACATTTACATTATGCTAGGAATTCAGTGAATAATCCTGAAACTGATAAAGGGAAAGAACTAAGCATTTGTGTTTTCTATTCAAAATTCAAATAGCAGGGTCATGGTATAAAACATTGCCTTTGAAATGGATCAGATCTCTAGACCTACCTATTGACTCCCTTATGACACAGAACCATTGTTTCAAAAGACGCTATGGAGATGTAACTGATATATTATTTTGGTTGTTGTTTTATATGTATATATATATATATGAATTTTATTTGAAATATAAATCAAACAAACTCAGAACTAGTAGTGTATAAGGTGATTACATAAATGTGAAGAATAACTGGATATTTAAGAATACTGAGAAAATCTAAAGTCTTCAACCTGCAAGAATGCAATTGCAAAAAAAAGTGTTTTAGAAAAAGATATACAGAAATGCTTGCAAATGGAATATGAATATATCTAGGATTTGATTCAAAATGTGTGTGTATGAGTGTGTGTGTGTGTGTGTGTGTGTGTGTGTGTGTGTAGTATGAATGAGGTGGAAGGAGAGAAGTAAGATAGACCTTGAGGCTTCACTTGGTGGAAATGCTATGTAGGCTCATTATACTATTCTCTCTACTTTGATACATGTTTAAAATTTTCTAAAAGAAAATTGAAGAAATGCTTCCTGATTCACAGTAAATGGATCTAAACATAATCCTTACAAACTGACATCTATGTGTGTGTAAAGTACTTCTATAATGAATCTTTTAAAAGTGTTTTCAAGAAATTGAACATAGACATCTAAACAGCTCCCTCTGCAATATGCATAGATTAAAATTTCCTTTTCTTAATTCCATAGTGAGCTTCCTGAAGACAAGAGTATCTTGCTGATGTTTGTCATGATGCTGGGTGAGCTTTGAACTTTGATATTTTGTTAAAGCACAGGTTTTGTTTAGGAGTGTGTGCTCTGAGGCAGGCTGTGCTCAAATTCCAGCACTGCCACTAACTCCAGGCCCTTACGTGAGTCATTTACTTGTAAAGAAGGGATTTTAGCCATATGTACCTAACATTATGAGGACTGATGAAATAATGAAAATAAAACACTGAGTACTGTCAAAAATAGTAAATGCTCAGTAGAGTTATATCTAGGTTACTTTTCTCTCATTGCTGAGACAAGATACCTGACATCCAAAATTAAGGAAGGAAACATTTATTAAGTTCACATTTTGTGGAGGTTTCAGTTCATAATCAACTGACTATAGGCAGGGTGGTGTGGCAGAGGAGCAACAGTTCATGGCAACAGAAGACAGTAAAAGTAGCAATAACAAAAAGTGGGGAGCTTGGAGAGGAGACTCTTTCTGTCCTTTATATTGTATGTAGGCTACCTACCCTAGGATGGGTGTAGCACTCACACCCATAGTTCTAGCATTGGACCACGAATCAATCAAAAATTCTAGAAGCCTACCTCCATGACTGCATGAGGCTTTGGGGGAGAATCCAGACACAAAAGATAGCATGTCATTATTTGTTAGTTTTTAAATCTTTTTCTCCATAAAAAAAATCAGTTCAGCATGTCATCATGTCTAGCAATATTGACACACATTTACCCATTCAAAACAAAATGTTAGCTAAGTGTGCATGTTTTTCTCTTAGATATTTTTCTTGTCAACAAAGCATCTAAAATCTAGATGAGGTTAGTATCAATAAAATAAAGAATGGAGACATTCTATCCAGAGATAGATGAAGTGGGGGCACCTTTTCCTAGTCTTCCTTCTGAGTTCACCTGAAATCCCTCAGCACTAATTTTAATGTAGTCTCTGTCTTACTCAAAAGACTAGAAAAACTGACTTGCATTAATGAGAAAATAATGAGACTATTATTTGTTAGGGTAGTCAAATATTTCATTAATTCACTTGTCAAATATTGATCATTCTTTATGTTGGCAATTCTTCAAAGCACAGGGACCCTTCAAAACTTAAAAGCAGTAAAAGAAATTTGCAACATAAGAATTTCAAAACTTTTGCATATAAAAATAAACAAAATACAAATACTCAACAAAAATATAAAAAACAAATGTTTAATATTTTTGAAATACAATGAGTTCATAATTTTTCAATTGAAATATTGGAATAAAACCAAAATGCAGAGATGAAATATAGACAGATGATATATGAAGTACTATTTATTCTACTAATCAAAGAAACAAAAATTTAAACAAAATACTGTCACTGTTGAAGAAAATAAATATATGCTGTTGCCAGGAGTAAACAAATATACATACAAACATTGGAAACTCTTCTTAGTGTGAACCTAAAAATGATTAATAACTTTGTTTTGGAAATGGTACTTCTATGAATTTTATATGAAATTAAAAAGAGCTTATAATTCTAGCTATTACAGTAAAAATGTTAAAACAAGTCCAAAGAGATGGTGATAAAGTAAGGAATGGTACATTTACAAATTCAACTGTTATGTAGACATTGAAAACAACATTTTCTGTGACTATACCTGATCAAGCAGTTCAGAATCCTTTGGAAATAGTTTGCAGGAGTTTGGAGATTTGTGCCAGAGATTCATTGGAATGCTGTAAACAGAGTCTGCTGGGTGATTCTGGTTGGAGCTCAGAACAGAATGCTGATAGGAATGCAATTATTAAAGCCAGACTCAGGAGGTTTCAGACAGGAATGAGGACTCTGTTAGAAATTGTACTAGGGGTGTGTATTTTACACTCTTACAAAAAATACTGTCTACATTTTGCCCATGTTCTAAGACTTTAAGCAAGACTCATGATCTGGTGGAGGTAACCCAATATTCAGGCTATGGCATAGGTTATGCTAGCTACTTTCAGTTAGACTTATAAGGAAAAAACAGAGCAGAAATGTTTGAAAAGCTTCAATTTTGGTCCATATATATAAACCTGTGACCAAAAGCTATCCAGTTGCTGAAGAGATTATCAACATTAAGAAGAAATCTAGTACTGTACTTCGAACAAGAACAACAACAAAAACAAAAACAAAATACCTTAAAGGTATCTCAAGAATCAGCAAGGCCCCATTCATCACAGGCTCCAGGGTGCAAACTTGTCAGCCTTTCATTTGAGAAGAAAGTCCCTGGACCCTCTGACATGGAGCACCTGGAGAACTGGTTTTCTGGAATTCATTTCACTGTTCAGCTATCCAGGTACAGCTATTAGAGGCCACAGTAACCATGGTGCACAGGGAGCCCAGCTACTGCTCAAGCTGGAGGCAGACCTTGACATCATCCACATAATGCTGGTTTTGTATACATGCAGAATGCAAGAGTTATAGTGTCAGGGAGACTTCCACCCAGATTCCTCAAGAAAGCTTGGGAGGCCAGGCAAGGAACCCCAACAGGTCACTACATGAAGCTATGGAAATGAAGCCAGAGGTGCAGTGAGGCACCAGGAGATCGGGGATTAAAGGAATGTGAAACATCCACCAAGAAAAGTTGCAGAAGGTGAATGAAGTCAGCCTAAGAGAAAGACTATAAGGTGTGTAATCAGTAAGGCCTCAGGGCAGGCTGTCCAAGCCCTCTGTAATTCACATTTCATGACTGTGTGCCCTGGATGTGAGGCAAAGAGCTACAGGACTTAATGCTTGCCCTGCTGGATTTCGGTCTTGCTTTGGTTAAATTCTTTTTGATACCCCTATCCCTCCATTTTGGAATGAGACTGTTTACCCTGGGCCATTGTATCTTGGGATAATGTAACTTGCTTTTTGATTGCTATAGGGGTTCATGGTTAAGTCTGCCTTGAGTACCAGAGGATACTTTGGACTTGGACTTTGAGAAATATTGGAACTATTGAGGTCTTGGGAGGAGAGATTATTGCATTTTTGGTTGTATGCAAGATAGTTGTATTGTGTTGGGTAGTATTATTAATTTGTTGTGTTTAAGATGTGTCAAGTTTGGGTGTGAAGTTGAAAAGGGGTGAGACGTGATAGTTAAGTTTAAATGTCAGATTGATGACTTGGGAACTACCTCAGTGATTAGTGAAGCACACTTCTGGGGGGTCATGGAAGTATGATTTTGGGTGCTACATTCACTTGCTGACGCCTTGTCTGTCCGGCACTGCTACCCTCTTCTCTTTTTCCACTATTGGGAATTGCACAGCTTTCTCCTGCCATGACCTTCTACTATTATTTTTCTGCCTTGGAGCCAGCCTACCATGGCCAAAAACCTTTGAAATTCTGAGCCAAAATAGATCTCTCTTCCTTTAAAAGAAAGAAAGAAAGAAAGAGAAAGAAAATAACACTTCCAAACCTATATGATAAAATGGTTGAACTACAAATAATGAAGGAAAGTAATTCAGAATATATATGTGTCTGGATCCTTTGTAAAGTAAAATTAGGTATTTTATACTTTCTGTTTTTGTTTCCTGCATTTTTCAATTCTTATACAGTAAACATACTTTTGTAATTGTCATGGAAGTTATAAATTTCATATATTTAATTATGGTTATTTCTGGAATTATATATAAAATAATTTTTTCTACTACCATGTTTCAGTAATTGACAATAATGTGCTGTTCATTAAAATTCATCAGTAATTTTTATGTTTACTTCTTTGTTATCGATTTTCCCAACAGAATATCTGCCTCCTATATTTCCAACGTAGTTTTATTGAGCAGCACTATTTGACATGAAGGATGCTTTCTTCATCTGTGCTGACAATATGGCAACTACTAGCCACGTTCAACAATTCAGTGCCTAGTGCAACTGAAGAACTGAATTTTTAACTTTTTCTTTCTTTTTTTTTACTTTTTTTTGTTTGTTTGTTTTGTTTTGCATTACTGGGGATTGAATTCAGAGCCATTGCTCTGAGTTACATCCTTAGCTCTTTTTGTATTTTTAAACTTTTTTAAAGTTTTGAGATGAGATCGCACTAAATTCCTAAGTCGATTTATTTAATTTTAATTAATTTGAATGTAAACTTGTGTGGCTGCACCGTATATTGGACATTGTAATTCTAGAGCCCACAATAACAAGAAATATGGACTAAACAAACACATGTATAGTGTTTAGACTGTGCTGCTTGAACAAAATATTGGAAATCAAGTAATTTATACTTGGATAGGTGGGCAACATTGTATGATGATTTGTCATTATTTGATGACACTAGAATAAGAACAAAGATTAAATGTGGCATTATCAGACATACAATATTAATATTAAAACAAATTTTGGAAGTTAGTCTGAATACCAAAATTAATGAGAAATGGTAACTCTAATGATAATAAAATGAAACTTACTAGAGTGTTTAAAAGCTCTGTAAGTGTGAATTTGGTTAATTCTCTCAAACCCAAGAGGTAAGTGATATAATTTCTCCTTACTTTATACATAAGGAAATTGAGGCACAGAGAGACAGGGTACTTTACTCAGGGACCTCCCAACTAATGGAGCCAGTGTCCAAATCCAAGTCATCTGGGGTCATCTGTCTCTTAGTCTCTATACTATAATGTCTAGATCAGCATATGACTGAACTATAGGTTTAACTTCACTATGGACTGAGATGGAGTTAGGTATTTCTAAATTGGGCTTTGTCATGGACTGAATGTTTGTGTCCCCCAACTCCAACTCATACATTGAACCCCTAATCACCAATGTGATATTACATAGAGATGGGGCTTTGGGGCATTCATTAGGTCATGAGGTAGTGATTTAGTGGTAGAATTACTGTCCTTACAAGACAGGAAAGCACTCACTTACTTTCACTGTACTATTTGAGGAAGGAACCCTCATCAGAACCCAACCATGTTGACCCTCTGATCTCTGACTACCCTCCCTGCAGAGCTGTGAGAAACACTGTAATTTCTGTTGTGTGAACCACAGTGGTATCCTGTTAAAGCAGCCTGAGCAAAGACAGATTTCATGCATTGGAGCACAGTGAATATAATACAGTGCTTTTGTTTTGATTATTTCAGTGCAAACACAAAAATTCATCCAGAAGGTATTTACAGGATAAAACCAAGTGCCAGATCCTGTCACAGGTTACAAGGCAAAAAAATAAATAAATAAATAAATAAATAAATAAATAAAAAATAAAAAAAAATTTAAAAACTATTCAGAAACCAATAAGAGAAAGATACTGCATATGCTGTGGTTTGCATGAGTGCCCTCCAAAACTCAGGTGCTGCCAATGTGGTAGTATTAAGAAAGGAGGACTTCAAGAGTTGATTAGGGGATGAAGACTCCTTCCCGGTGAAGGGGATTAAGGCCCTTATAAAAGAAGACTTGCAGAGCATTGGGTTAATCCCTGCCATTTGTCCTGTGAGGTTGTGGTATCTGCAAAGCTAGCCTTAGAAACACTCATGAGACTGAGTCTGCTGTTGCCTTTATCATTGATTTGGAAGCCGTCAGAATGGTGAGAAAATAAATTTCTGTTATTTATGAGTTACTTGGTCTCAGACATTTTGCTAAAGCAGCACAGACTAATAATGTGTAAAATGAGATATCAGAGTGTGATAGGTACGCAGGTAAGGATACGAAAGCTGTGCTTTGGAGGGAAGAGTAGGAGTATGTGCATGCACTTGTGACAGGAGACCTGACACTGAGGGTGGGGTCCTGCTTTATACCCCACTTGCTGCTCTGTAATTCACCATTGCCTTTATTTGTGCTGAAAGGCATCCCGGGCTCATGGTGAGGGCTTGAAGACTTCTATTTGATCTATGTCATTTATTAGCTGAAGACATTGGACAGAGTTGTTTCAGCGTTTACATAATGAGTTCAAATCCTGTAATGTGGATCTCAGGGGGGGTTTCATGAAAGTCAAAATGAGCTCCTGCCTGTGACAGACCAGTAAAAATCTAAAGTGCTATGCCAGTGTCAGGAACTTCTGATTTGTTAATCTATCCCATCTGAGGGGAAGGAGCAAGCTTTTATCAGAAAGACCTGGGGTGAATAAATGGCAGGCCATGCATAAATAATAAATGACGTAGTCTCCCTGGAATGTGTCTAGACTTCAGGGAAATATCTGATCTCCCATCCCAAAGGATCTCATTTGCAAAGTGTACTGTCAGTGAGGGCATTGGCACCAGTGGTGTAGCGTTACAGAAGCTTGGCTGGGAGATGAAAGATAAAGGCAGGCAAGTTCAGCCTGAAAGGGTGGCGTCTGCTAGGGTACCACAGGTATTAGCTATCGATCTAAATTGCTTATTACCATTAGTAGCTCACAAGAGGGAGAAAAGCAGAGAATCCAGGAACATTTGAAAAAAATAATAGAAGTCTGACAGCTGTGAATTGAAGCTCATCAATTTGCATGAAAAATTACAGGGTGTAGCTTAATGTTAGCTTGCTTACCATGCATGAGACCCTGGGTTCCATCTCTAGTACTACAAGTAAAATTGTAAAACACTTCGCAGCTTTCAAAGTATTCTCAAAACAGATTCTCCTTTATCCTAAAAGAGGCAAATGACTGATTTGTGTTAGGTATTATCTCCATTTCGTACAGAAATGAAGACCTAGTTTACATGATTTGCTCAAGGCCTTGCAATAAAACCAGTAACGAAAGATTTACTAAACTCAGTGTTATTGAGCAGGAGAGTAAGTGCTAACTGCTGTGCCAGCTTCTGAAACTGCACATACAAAGAAGCCTCCAGAATACATGGGGGTACTTGGCCTCCAAGTTTGGAATATGATATTTCTACCATATGATAGCAAAGTGTGTTTAAAGGTAAACAAAGTTAGCTAAGTTGGTGTCAACTTTCTCGTTGCTTGCACACAATACTGGACACCCACAATTTAAAGGAGGAAAACTTTACTTTGGTTCAGTCCCTGGTATGCTGGCTCCAAAGCATGATGACATGGCAGAGGGGCATAGTGGAGGGAAAGCTGCTCACATTATGGTGGCCAGGAAGTGGGCAAGAAGCTAAGAAGGCAGATACACCCCCAGTGACTGGACCTTTCCAAGCAGACCCTACCTCTTCACAGCAAGTCAGTTATATTGCCTTCATGACTCCAGCACCTTCTAAATGCCCTGCCTGTGTATGCATGTGGCTTTGGAGGACATTTTCCATCCAAACCGAACAGCTAGCAAATGACTGATTATTTTGGGAAGAAAGTGAAATTAGCAGGAGGAGAATACAGGCTGGGAAAAATAGGCTGCCAATTAGACCTATTTATTATTCTCTTAATTCAAAGTTGACATGTAAGGTTTTTGGAGAATTAAATAGGAAAGCAAATGTAACAGTGTGGCTTTACTTTGTGAACCTTCAACCAGCTGGAGGATTTCGGGTTAGGAGGTGCTTGCAGGGCCTTTCCAGAGGCAAGCTCAGTCTCCGGAGCGATTGTCTGCGATGCCCAGAGGCTGTCTTCTTCCTCAGCAGTCCTCAGAGAATTTGCCTTAAAACAGTTCCGCAGGCAGCCCAGAGGGACCTGGCTTCAGCTGAAATTTTCCTTTCAAAGACGGCTGTTGCCTAAAGCTCTATCTTATAAAAAGCCAGGATGATACTGTAGAGGCAATTACACAAGTGATTCAAGCAAGGGAAATGAGTTTGGTCTTCATTACTTAACTTTTCAGGCCAAAGGCTCTCAGAGCAGTTTTATTTTACACAATTTTTATTGTGCATAGAATCGCCAGGGGATCTTGTTAAAATGTAGATTTTAATTCTGTAGCTGTTTATGAAGGCGGGGATTCTGAATTTCTAACAGGGTCCCAGGTGAGCCTGGAACTGTGTGTCATGTGTTGAATGGCGAAGTTTCAGAACATCACTTAACAGTAGAAATGTCCCAATTCCACACTTGCTATCTTCGCAGCAGAGGGTCATAAAATTTAGGATGCATTGGTATCACCTGGGGAAGCTGAAAAAACAAATTTTGATTTGGTTGATTTGTGAGGGGTGTGGGACTTGCTTTTTAACCAGCACCCTGCTGTTTCCAAAGGCAAGAACACAAGGTGGTGCAGAGATACTTGGAGATGGCTACTCATGGCCTTTGGAACTGCGTAGTCATCTTAGTTAATGAGTTCTTTTACGGGGGAAAAATAGCACAAAGTTCAATTTACAAATTTAAGCCTATAAGTTCAGCAAAAGAAGATAAAGCTCACATGGGCTTCTACATTGTTGAGCAGAGAAAATGGGTCTCAAATTTCTTCTGATTATAGCTTGTGCAACTTCATTCTGAAGGAGCTGAGATGTGACGGGAGCCAGCTGAAGGTGATAATTACAGGCACCTGAGACCCCAGGAAAGAGACATTTACAGCAGACCCTGCAGGCCCCAATATTCCAGCCAGAAGCTGGAAGACTCGTGTAGCACTAGAACTGAAATGGAATTGTATATTTTATTTTCAGAAATGATTTCTATGGAAGCCCACTAGAAAGAGCTGATTTTTTGCAGCCAGAGACCATTTTGAGATGTGTTTTTTGGTGAAGAATTGACTGACTATAAGGAAGCAACATAAAACTATCTTTGCTTAGATGCCCACTTGAGGAAGATAACGATAAGGTTCCAGCGGCCTGTAATGAACTATAAGAGGGTAGGTCGTGGTGGCTGCTTGTTAGCAGTGAAAGCTCCAGAAGGTTCGCCATCACTGGTATAGGACGATGGCAGAAACCAAGATGGGGCTGAATGGGCAGTGAGTAAGGACCGGAAGGTACCCCTCACAGTCCTGGGGTCTCCGGATGGGGTCTGAGGGGTGTCTGAAAGAGGATCAACTCGCCCTCACAGAGCAGGCTTACTGACTTCTCATTGCAGAATAAACATTTCAGGTCCTTTGGTGCCAGGAAAAGAGAGATTTTGTACACGAAGTTAGGCGTACACACTCAGAACAAATAGAAGGTGGATCCTCAGGAGAAAGGCGCCCTGCCACGGCCGGGGTGCAGGATCAGTGTTATTGGAGACAGCCTTTAAGATGGGTGAGATTTTTGCCTGAAATGTTTCCTCAAACTGTTTCTTCATGTTAAAATTGGGTTGCTGCCCTTTACCTTACAGACTTGGTTAATTTATGAACTTCGAGTATCCCTGAGGGATTTGGGTATGATGGCTGTGAAAGCAAAAAATCCAACAAACCTTGGGGAGTGAAACGGGAGGATAGACAGGGGTAACCTTGGGTAAGTTTGTGTCCTGTGTTGCAAGGCTTCTTTTGTTTTTGTTTTTTGCTTCCATTTTTGTACTTCATTGTACTTTTTCATACTTTTTGTATTGGAGGTCTTCACACTGAACTGCACCCTCCACCTGAACTCCCCTTTGTGTGACAAGGCCTTACTAAGGGGCTGAATTGCCCATGCTGGTCTCGAACCTACAACCCTCCTAGCTGAGCCTCCGAGAGTGCTGGAATTACCAGCCTGTGTTACCATGCCCAGCTCTAGTTATCTTAAACTAGATTTTCCTTGCTTTCTATCTTTATTTCTTCTATCCTATGGCTTTGACATCTTGTATCGTCACTTAGCTTCATTGGACCTTTGTGTCTTTCGTGATACACTCGGATCTCATTAAGCTAGACTAAAAATAAGTCCCCTTTAGCTGGGGAATTCTGTTTTCATGACTGCAGCAATTATTATCGTCACACCAGTGCTAGAGGAACTGGGGACAGCTGGGGAGAGCTAAACACTCACTAAAGGATTCATTAGTGTATGTGTCACAGTTGTGCGTGTAAACTTAATTATCTACTTTTCATAATTTCATTATGACAAAGTTCTTTGTTGTGAAATGCCTGATATCAAGAACATTGCCTTTTGTTTTCTATTTTTCCTAATTCAGTCATCACCTCAGACTATAGCTAAGCTAAAGCATTAAAGCCACAGATGTAAAATAAATCAATAAAGCTTGGCTTTTACAATGATCTTTTAATTGATATACAATAGATTTTTGTGATTTGGAATATTCACATGATTTGGAATATTCACATGATTTTATTTTTCTCCAATGCTTATTAGCAGAATATTTCAGTATCTGTCAATTCTAGTGCTTGAAAGTTAGATTATGGAATACAGTAGATTTGGTTCCCTTAGAGAAGAGAGGCAGCTTCAGTTTCAGCCAAAATCTCACTTTCTTTGTGCAGATAACCTGGGTGTCCCTAAATTACAACCAATTATCCTTTTTTCTTTGATCTTACAAATCATTTCTCTTTCCTTCATTATTCTTTCTAGGTATAAGTGGACCTTAGGTAATATATGATCCAAACTTATGCTAAATGCTGGGCCCACTACTTTAAAAAAAAAATCAAAATGTGACATAGTCAGAATATATATTTGGTCTCTGCCCTGGGTTCCTGGCAAAGAGCTTCTGAAATCCTTAGAGCTTCCCAAGCAATCCAGTGAAAGGAGCATCTTTTGTTCTGGCAAAGCCTTTTCAGCCTGAGTGAATGCTAATGCGCCCCCTACCCCGTCCCGCCCCTCTGGGGCTGTTGCAGAGAAACCAGTCATGTGATCAGAGGATTGGCTATCTCTTTTTCTTTTCGTTTCCGCCCTCTCCCCTCTTTACCCCTTTCCCCTCCCCCCTCACCTTCTCCCCCCCTCCCTCCTCTTCCCCCTCTCCCGTCTCATCCCTCTCATTTCTTTCTCTTTCTTTCTGGGTCTCATTATGTAGCCCAGGCTGGTCTCAAACTCACAGTGATCCTCCTGCCTCAGTCTTCTGAGTGCTGGGATTACAAGCAACGATTGGAACTTAGGGCCCCACATTCTGGCCTCTGGGGAGAAGGGCTGGCGGTGGTCAGTGAGCTGATCATGCCAGTGTAACAGAACTGCCACAGAATTCTACATGAAGGGGTCCAGATAGCTTCTGGCTTGGTGCACACAGCCACACGCCAGGAAGGTGGCACCTCCCCCATTGATGGGGACAGCGCCTGGGCTCTCGACCCTTCTAGACCTGGCCCTCTGCACCTCCTCACCTGGTTATTCCTTTGTTCTTTTTATAACAAACTGGCAACTGGGCGTGGTGGCACATTCCTGTAATCCTAGTTCTTGGGAGGCTGAGGCAGGGAGGATCGCCAGGAGTTTGAGGCCAGCCTAGGTTACACAATGAGCTCAAAGGAAGTCTGAACTACATAGCAAGACCCTATCAAGAAGAAAAAAACAATAACTTTTATTAAGCGGGTAATAGATGTAAAGTGTTTCGCTGAGTTCTGTGAGCTGCTGTAGCACATTATTGAAACTCAGGAGGATGTTCTGGGAACGCTGATTAGTAGCCAAGTCAGACAGGAAGTCTGAGTAATCGCGGGACTCACTCCTCCCATAGGCATCTGAGGTGGGGGCCGTGTCAAGGGACTAAGCCCTTAAACTGTGGGGTGGGCCCTGCCTCCACGTGGTTAGAAACAGTTTAACTACATTATAAGACCCGCAGTTGGTACCTGCAGGGAACTGAACTGTCACTGTGGGGTAACCACAACCATGGTGCTGGTGTTAGGACTTCAGAGGTACTGTGCTTCCTTTCAAGGAAATTCACTAAAACCACACAGGGTCGGGGATCTCTCAGGAGGACTAAATAAGTTTCATAGGAAAATGAATTTCTTCGAATGAAAAATCTGAGAGGGAAAGCTGGGCAAGTAGAAAGGAAGAATATTTTCTAAACCGTGGCCCTTGGGAGGCTGCACAGATGCTAAAGTCTGAGTCTGGCTCCGGCACCACTCACTGTGATGTTCAGGGCACACGTTCACCTCCCCGACTTCCAG
>RJWM01019486.1:0-38961 GCA_004363535.1 Dasyprocta punctata | reverse complement strand
TGCAGCGCCATCTCAGATTCCACATGTGAGCCTAAATTGGACGGTATGTACATATGCAGTCTGTCCTTACACCGTGCTGGGAAGCCAAGCACTGGACCATGGCCAGCAGATCTTGTAGAACTGCATTACATATGTGACATCTGTTCTTACTAATTAATTCACCTTGCAACATTCACAGTGGTTGGGAGTATTGGCAACAAGACCTGAGATTGCTGTTTATTATCAGGTTTGCAGTCCATGAATACACAAACATAGCCTTAGATAAGTGACAAATTCCTAGTAACCATTTCCAAATATTACACACAAATCTTGTCTCGTATAAATAAATCTTTCATATAAACGAGAAAAGAAGAAATCATATTTTACACTTCTGATTCCTTGCCCTTGTATCATAAGGCTTTGACTTTCTCACTTAACATTTGATACCTGATCCATTATTTTACTTTTATTTAATGAAATGTAAGAATTTTAATAGAACATTGCACAGTTTTATTTGCCATTTAAACAACATGAATGCTAATATTAAGATTATTACTCTTTGATTATCATGGAAGAATATATATGTACATTTGAATCAATTTAGTATATGTACATTGAACATGCATTATGTTATAGAGACCGTTCTAGACACTGAAGGTTATCAATAACCAAGACTGATAAAAATTCCTATCCGAGGAACTTTTGCTTTACTGAGATATGGAAAAAAAGCAAAATATATAATTCATGTGTTAGAAACTGATGATAGGTTTTATGAAGGGGCTCTCAGGAACAATGGAAAGCTAATATTTGTAAACAGAGTGATCAGGGAAATCATTTTTGACAAGACGATATTTGAACAAAGACTTAAAATAAGTGCAAAGGAAAATGATGCATATATGTGAAGGCAGAGTCCAAATGAATTAAAACTACGAGTTATCGTTCCTGAGACGGGAGAAAGCCAGACAGCAGGAAGCCTAATGAGGCTGATGGGACATGTAGCAGTGAATGATATCGGAAAAGAGACAAGGTGGGCGGGGGAAGGCCACCGTCCGCCGTGGAAAGCTCCTTCTTTCATTGTCCAAGTGTGATGATGCATTATTCTGCTTGGCCGGTTGTAACAAAATACTGCCACCTAGGTGACTTGAACAACAGATGTTTATTTTCCCACTGTTCTGCAGGACACAATTCTAGGACCTAGGATCTATAGGGCTGGTTTCTGGAGAGAGCTGTTTTTCAGAGGTGCGTAGTTCCCTTCTGATGTCCTCACCTACCAGTCCCTCTACACCAATACAAAGAGAGAGGGCTCTGATGTCTCCTCCTCCTCTGTTACAGCCCCGAGCCACAGCACTATTGAATTAGGAACTCTGGCTCCTTCTGACCTCCTGTAGCTTTTTTTTTTTTTTTCCTAATTCTTTTGTTACTGGGAATCGAACTCAGGACTATGTGCTTGCCAGGCATGCACTGCACCACTGAGTTATATCCCCATCCCTTGACCTTTTGTAGCTTTAATCATGGCTCCAATTCTAATAATAACCACACAGTAAAGTGGGGCTTCTAACATTTAATGGGGGCCATAATGCTTTCCTCTGGCTACCCCAAAGGTCATGTTTTTCTCTCCTGTAACATGTATGCCTGCATCTTGGGAGCATCAAAAGTCTTAATCCACTCTAGCATGGAGTCCGCCTAAAGCTGACATGAGTGGGATTCAAATTATGACTCACCTAGAGACAAAGTTTCCTGCCATCTTTGAACCTGTGAAACATCACAAATTGCGTGCTTTCAGAATATGAAGATGTGGCAGAAATAGGAAGGATATGCTCATGCCCAGAGGGAGAAAGAAGAAAGGCAGAATGCCTCCTAGCAAGTCCAAAATCTAGCAAGGCAAGTTCCATGTGGTATTTAGGCTCAAGAGTACTCCTTTTTGGCTGGTTGTTCTGTCTCCTGCCCTCCAGACCCAGTGGGGCAGTGATATGGCTCTTGCCACTGGATTCCAGGAGGTAACTCAATATTCTAAACTGAAGAGGAGATGTCCTTGGTCTCTCAAAATGTAAGCTGTGGATCTGTGATAAGAATGCAGCTCTGATGGTCTCTCAATGAGCTATGGAGTCATTCATTCTTCTTTCTTCTGGAAGAATAAGCCATGCTCCTCTCATAGCATAGCTCTACCCTGTTCTGCCCTGTTCTGTCTCACTAAGAAATGCCTGATTCAATTCATAGGTGGTCTCCGTGAACTGATTGTTCACAACACTTTTGTTTGTCCTTCTCAGAACACACTTTCTCATCTTTTGCAAATGAATATGTTGAGAATTTCTCGAGCCCTTTCCTCTGGTATCTTTTTATTTAACATTATCTTTTCTTTTTTCAGTTTATGGCTTTTGTCTTTCCTTTTCCCCTGAGCAGTAAAGATACTCCAAGCTGTACCTGCAGCATATTTCTTAGAAATCTCTTCAGCAAAACACCTGACTTCAGCTAAGTATGTGGTCGCTCACAAGGTCTACGTTCCACAAGATACTAGAATGTAATTCAGCTAAGTTCTTTTCCACTTGGTGACAAGGGTAACCTTTCCTACCGTTCCGGTAATATGCCCTTAATTTCCATCTGGGGCCTCACTGGAAGCGCTCTAGTGTTCATACCAGCCAGCATTCTATTCTTGGTATATCAGTCTTTAAAACAAGAGCTTTCTTTTTAGATCTTTGTCAGTGCGCTTCCTAGAATTACCTTTAACACCCATTGTTTCTATCAACAACCCAGTTCAGTCACAGAGGGAAAACCATTGGCATGTTTTGAGCAGAGAAAAAGGCAATCTAATCTCTTTACAAGGATCACTGTGACTTGTGTGGTAAGAACTGATAGCAGAGAACGTGAATAATGACCAGACCAGTTTGAAGGTTCTGAAGATGAAATCTGATAAATCAGCTGGTGCCAGAATCGAAATTTGAACAAAGAAGGAAACCAAAGGTGCCTTCAAGAGCATGAGTTTGAGTGAATTGGAAGCAGTAGTGACAATAAATTGAGATAAGGAAGGTCGCTAGCATAGCATGTTTGTGTGGGGATAACAGTAATTCTTATGACACATGTTGAAGTTGAGATATGTACATCAAATCCCCACTTGAGATACTGTATACACAGTGTATATCCAGGTCCAAACCTCAGCAGATAGGACAACCCATTCAGGACCCCTCCTGTCTCTCAGGAGCTAGTCTTATTCCCTATTCTTACTTACCATTAGTTCCCATGCCTTTCCCCCAGTAAATTTTCCTACCCTTAAAAAAAAAATAAAATAAAATTCAGCAGAAAATTCTGGGAGAGTTCTACAACTAGGGATGCATATATGAGGACACAATCGCAGACAGCTGTCAGCTTTTGGTTTGGTATTTCAACACAGGGAAACTGGTGGGATCTCTAAAGCCCTGATATAGATGAAGAAAAGATTTAAGAGTCCATCTCTGTGACACTCTACTGTCAGGAAACCAGTGAGATAAGGAAAACCATCAGAGCTATGAGAAGGACTTACAGAATACCAGGAGCCAAGTGGGGAAAGTGTTTCAAGAATAAGAAGGTCAACTGTCTTAAATATTGTGTAGCAGATCCAAAAACAAAAAAAAAAAGAATGGAGAACTCGTCCCTGAGATAAGTAACATGCGCCTCACTGTGGAATAGGGAAAGACTGAGAAATCACTGAGGAGTCATAGTAGTAAATGTCTAATTATAGTGAAATATAGAGAGAATGGCATGAAATCAATTGGTGCCAGGAATGTAGACACTATTTGATGACACTTTACCGTAAAAGTTAGGCAATATTCAAAGTGGGAATAGGGTTCAAGAGGTTTTGATGGTTCTGAATTTTTTCTTTAAATAGTAGAGACGCAGAACATGTTTTAGGTGGAATCCAATAAGGGTGAAACATTGGCTGATGGAGAGCAGAGTGGAGGATCGGTGTAATGCAGCCCTTGTGTGGTTGGTGGAGGGGGTGGGCTTCGTGTCCACGTGGAAGGGTAGACTCGGGTAGGAACAGAGTTGTCACCATTGACAAGGAAGCAGGCAAAATATAAGGGAATAGAGCTGGCAAGTGTAAGAAAGCAGGTGATTTTGACCCAACATGGAGTATAAATGACCTGTTGTAGTGACAAAGAAGCAGAATGGCCAGAGAAACAAAGAATTTTAATCACTTCCAACATATCAGACATTCACTCACTGATTAAACACACGCAGATCAATATGAGATCTTTCCCCTACCCTCAAGAGGCTCACAGCCTAGATAAGGTAGATCAGTGTGGATATTAATGCAGTGTGTGATGCTTTTAAAAATTACTATTATTATTTTTAGTGTTATTATTACACTATAGAGAATTGAGCCTAGGACCTTTGCAGATAGCTATATGCCCAACATATTTTTTTTCTATTGAGACAGGGTCCTGCTGAGTCATGGAGCTACCCAGGATGAACCGGCATTTCCAGGCTTCCTGCCTTGGTCTCCCTGAGGTCTTCCACTGCACCCAGCTAGTGTGGTGCCTTAGTAGACAAACCGCAGCTACTTACCCAAACTGCGTTTGCCTGCCTGTCTCGGAATGCATTCGGGGGCACACTCACACAGCAGAGGGTGGAAAGGTTGTAAGAGGATGACACCAACTCGCTTCCTCAGTTTCCTCTGTGAACCGCTAGGATCTCCTTGTGTATGCTTCTCTTGTCTTCAAGATTTCATTTCATGTATGTCTGTTATTTCTCTCGTCTACCTGTGTAGACTCGTAGAAAATAATAAGCTTTAGAGTTCGATCAGTTCGGTTTGAGGTCCAGATCCCTAGTTGATAGATAGCTAAGTGTTGTGAGCAGGTTCACGTGTCTTCTCCACACATCTGCCACCAAAATGGGAAACACAGGGTCTGACACAAACACTGTGAGGACGGACGGCAGTCTTTCACATGTAGGAGAGCTTATCGGGATAAAATACCTAGCAAACTGAAAATGTGCCATGGCTATCAGCTTTCATTCTTTTTTTTTATTATAAACTATGCTATATTTTTACCTAATGTCTTACTTTATCACTTTTCTTATCATCTTTCTAACTCTAGTCAGAGAGCATTTAACAGATATTTGCCCTCTGCATTGTTTATTTCTTATGTATGATGAAGTTTCTCCATGAACTTACCCTTTAAGGTGAACCTTTCCTGACCTTTTGTTTCTTAATCGGCTGTTTATCTTTGGCCTAACTGAGGGAACTTTGGTCCATCAAGTCTGCTCCTACCCTCTAAACTGGCTGGAGTCTGTAGTTTATCAGAAAGGCAGGCACGGTTTCCAGGTGCCGGCTTCTCCACAGAGCTTTCTCTAGACACCTGCACTCTGCTTGCTTTAAATAGAGACAAAGGCCACTGATCCAGAAGGGTGAAACGGTTTAGCTGTGCTCTTTGAATCTGCCATTGATTGGCCAACCTTAAAGACCCATATACTTTTTTATTATGACAAAAAATAATTCCTAACGAAAAAAACAAAGGCATTTTATGCTTGAGCACCTCTACAACTAGGTATCACAGTGACTCATGTTAAACGAAGTCAGCCTGCTTATTTATCCTAAAGATATTCAATAAAAATGAAAAGCTCAAATAGTAAATTGATGACTAAGTTTATGGTGCAGTCTACCTAAACAGAGGAAAGTAATCTGCCCACGTGTATTATTTATAAAGAAATAAAGATGACTAAATACATCGAAAGAATGTATACGTTATAGAGAACCATTCTGAAATTAAAGAAAAATAAATAAATAAAACAGAAATCAGGAAAGGCTGTGGAAGCTATTCAGTGCAAGAATACTTAGATGCTAGTTACATAATGCTATCATTTATCAAGTACATAATTTATGTCAAGTAATGTTCTATTTCTGCACATATATTTGCTCACATAGTCTCACAAAAGTGCTGTGATGTGTATTCTATAATTATTCAAATTTTACAGAAGAAAATCAAGAATCATAAAATTTAGGTCATTTGTTCAAAGTCAAACAAATGGTATGGAACAAGTATTCACTGAAGAGCAACTTCCAGCGTGGATGGGTTGATGTATATCTGGGGCACTGCACTGTGACTCAATGACAAGAAGACTCAGTGTCCATTATTTTTCTGTTCCACCATATATTTGGTACAAGAAATGCGAGCTTTAATGAAAACACGATTGTGCTCAGACCCAGGTCTGCCGCTTACAATAGGTTTGGCCTCAGATTTTCTTGGCTTAAATTTAGTCTAATTATTTCTATTTCATACATCTCATGACCATGATGTACTGTGAGATCTGTTACTGAATGATCTACTTGCTATGAAATGCCTAGCACCAGATTTCACCGAGAAGTACTGTATTCAAGAAATAGTTTCTTGTCTCTGTTAGTGTTCCCATCTACCTTCTAGAAAATCATCCCGGTTTGTCTGAAGTGCTTTCTTTCCTTCTTTAATGATGCAAATACTTTCTTTCACCATCTTACAAATTGTTAATGAGCTCCAATTGTATAAATGTGTGCTATAAAAATGACGAATACATAGTCTCTACCCTCCAGTTTCTAATTATGTTCATCAATCTGTAAAAGTCTTTTCCATCACGATAGGCAAAAACACTTCTTTCAACTCCTCTAGTACTTAGTTTGTACTTTTTTTAATATTAAGCAATTACCTTGCATTGTCTATGGTATCTCTTTGTACATGCACAGGCTCTATAATTTTAAGGAGATTTCATGGGAATGTGACATCTTCCACGTTCACAAGAACATAACATAGTGTACATGATAGATATTTACCAAGTTTCTGATGAATGCAATTTTTAAAAATATTTTTATTCTAGAATTCATTTTGAAACATTGTCCCTCCTAATTATATGTCACCATGTTTGTTTAAAAAAAAGAAAGAAATTAATCATTACAGGTTAGCATGGTCCCAAATTGTTTGACCCTTTCTTGTTTCACCCAGTTTTTTAGATTATTTGAACATGATGAAAATGCATAAAATGAAAGTCTACATGTGATTGCTTTTTTAATTTTTCATAAAAGAGCTGTAACTGTTTATAACTACCTCCAAAATTCAAAACAACAACAAAAATTCAGCTGAGGCTAAGGTTGCACAGTGGAGTTTCTTAAAAGTGCCCTGCATGCTTCCCAAGGAGATGTGAAGACAGTCAGACTCCTCAGCACCAGGCTACACGACCACTGACCCAGACTCTGCAGAGCCTCCACAGGCCTTTCGGCAAAATGGTGGAGGGAAGTGCGTGTTTGCATGTGTTTGTTTGTAGAGGGTCAGATCACAGTTTAGGTCAGCTATCTGCTACTGTTAACAATTAAAATACAGTGCATATATGGAAAGAGAGAGACAGAGAGAGAGAGAGAGAGAGGGATTAGACTACAATATACACAATATATACAATATATAATGAAGAAAACCAAGATTAGCATCTGCATTGCTATAGAAGTTAGGCTCGGAGGACCACAGGGTGGTTTCTCTGAAACCTCCATGTGCACTGAGAAATGAACCGTTTCTGTGGGACTCACAAAGATGGCTGAAGTGATCCCTAAAGTTTATCCTAGGGTAAACTTTAGCTGGTGCTTTTTTCACTATTTGCTGATATACAAAGCGCTGTTGCTTTCTTTGATTATTGATTAATAGTTTTATTTATTTATGCTTTAACCACATTTAAACAATGTTTTAGTGTAGGTGTGCAGTGCATTCTGTCTACATTGCATTCCTTGTGTGAAGCTGGCAAACATGCACGACACATCTTAATTCATTTCCTCGTCCCTTTGCTCCCATCTTTCGTCCGCATCCTTCTTTCTTTTGATTCCCTCCCAATGTGAAGATCTAGCTCTTTACTCCCTAATCTATCTTTTACCTTATTCCATATATATATATATATATATACATACAATTTGGGTTTCTCATACAAAAGAAACCATATGATGTTTAAGCTTATGTCTCTGACGTTTCACTTAACATCATGGTCTCAGGATCCATCCATTTCCCTACAAATGACCCAAGTTTATGTTCCTTTATGGCACACAGAGTACTACTACTCCATTGAGTACAAACACCACATTTTCTTTATCCACTCATCTGTCGATGGACATATAGGCCACTTCCAAGAGTTACTTATTCCTGGTATGAATTGTGCTGCTATAAACATGGGTATGCATGTGCCACCATAACATGATGTTTTTACCTCTTTTGGGAAGAGCCTTAGAAGAGGAATAGCTGGCTCAAATGAAATTTAAGTATTAGTTTTTTGAGGAATCTCCATGCTGATTTCCATATTTGTTTTTCTAGTTTACATTTTCACCAACAGTGTAGAAGGGCTTCTTTTTCCACACAGCCTTGCCAGTATTTGTAGTTATTTGATCTCTTGATAATAGCTATGTTTTCTGAGGTAATCTGGAATCTCAGTGTCTTTTTAATTTGCATTTATCTAATGGCAAGCAATGTTGCCCATTTCTTCTAGTATGTATTAGCCATTTTTACTTCTTTTTCACTTACCCATTTCGTGATTGGGTGTTTTATTTTGGGAGATCTAAGTTTTTTGAATTCTTCGTATACTCTAGATATTGCTCTTGTGTCTGAGGAATACGTGAGAAGTTATTTCTCCAATTCTGTAGTATTGCTTTTCACTCTGCTGGCTGTTTCTTTTTCTGTGGAGAAGCTTTTTAATTTATTAGGACCCATTGGTTGATTCTTGGTAATATTTCCAGGGCAGCTGGGGTTCTGTTCAGAAAGCCTTTGCCTACATTAATGACTGCAAGAGCTTTACCTATTTTATCTTTTAGCAGATTCTTTCTGTTTTAACATTTAGTTCTTTGATTAATTTTCATTTCAGTTGAGTGCATGCTGAATGATTAGAGTCTAGAATACTCTTTATATTTTAAATGTACTTTTATAAACATGCTTTATGTACATAATGATTACGTTTATTATAGGACATTGGTCCATGTACAGAAGGTATCTTAGTTCTTCTTACATCCCCTCTCCCTCCCTCTTTGTCCATCTCTTGGTCCCCGGCTCCTCTGCAGCAGGTCTGTCTCCCTGTTTCCTATTATGTACTTTAGCTTGCTCTTGAATTTATGTATACTTTGGATTTCTCATGTAAAGAAACCATATGATATGTAAGCTTTATTTGGAAAGACATGGATTTGTGGTTTGCAAACAGTTTTGGAAAAGTGTAACTTTTTTATATCTACTTTGTCTCACTCCACCTGTCTGATATTTGGTGACACACACACCATAGAACTTACAGGAAGTAAACCCAGTGCAAAAATATGCAATCATTTTCATCCATGTTGTCATTTTTTTCTCATATTAATTTTTTGTGATTGTTCATTTTAACTTTAACACTTTCAATTTTATCAATCATCTCATTGAGTGAAATGTGCTTGATTTTTGATATCTACAAATTATTAAAACCATGTGACTATTTGCTTTTGTACTTCATGATGTGACACATGTGGGGATTAAGTAAAAAAATGAGTAAGTGAAAAGAGAAAATAGAAAATAAAGAAAGAAATTGTAGGAAGAGCAATAAGCCCCAGACAAAAAAGAAAACAAAACAACAAAAAAAAGAGTAAATGAAAGCAAAAAGAATGGATAGAAAAGTATAGGAAAATAAGAGGCTATGTTCATGATGAATGCTTTAGGTTCATTTTATATTGATTTCCTTTTTATTTGTAATAATAGCTGCTATTTATGATTTCTATTTTATTTTCTATTAAATAATTTTTACTAGTGATGAGAGTTCATATCCATTTATCACTCACTTTATCAAACTGCATCTTCATCCAAGCATACAATTGCCATACATGCAGGTTCATAAAAATCTCACAAAATAAGAACTTTTGAATCTACGTTTTTATTAAACTTTATGATTTATAAGAAAATTAAAAAAGATAACTATTGCATCAATGCACAGACTTAATATTTACATAATATTGATACTTTTTCCCTTTTAAATAGAAATAATATAAACATTACACTAAATATTTATGCTAAATACCCTTAAATGCTCCCTAGCTGTACCTAAGTTAGTGTACATCCTTTATACTTTTGTTTTTACATTTGATAACAGATATATATGCACATAGTAATTTACATAGAGACATACTTTTATAATGAATGATTCTTCTTCAACTGGGTTTTTACGCTAAGCATTTTATTGTAATAGTTGGTATGCAGAGATCTGGGTAATTCATTTGTTTGCAGTTGAGAGTCCTATTACATAATCTTTCATTTTAAAATTTCATAGACATTTAGCATGTGTCCAGATTTCTGATTTTGCAAATTATATATTCTTTGACATATAGACATGTGCATATAATTATTTTTATTTTTTTAGTTTTTGGTACCGGGGATTAAACTCACAACCTATATAATCATTTTTAAAGCACGGACAGTTCACATATAAAATGGTAGTTCCCTAGAATCACAATGGAGTTGGAAAATCCTTATTTCCTATGACATTGTAGATATGGCAAAATCACAGTGAAATAAATTCTTCACTTGTCTTTGTAAACAGCTCTACTGTTCTGCCAGTTGTATGAAAGCAGGGGCAACAATATAAAGGACAAAATACTAAATAACACTGAATGATAATAAATGATGGTGTTACTGGCTTTTGTATTTACTATACATTTTATCACTATTTGGGGCGTATTCCTTGTACCTACATGAGGATAGCTGATTGTTTAACACTATGTTAAGCAGCCACAGTACTGTCCATCTTGTGTCTGCCACGTCTCCTGATTGTATCAGGAGGCCACGTCTGACCTCTACCACTTAGTCTGCGGTATGTCCACTCTATGACATTTGCACAGTGATAAAACCAGCTATCAACACGCCTTCCAGAACTTGTCCCATCAGTGCCTGATGCATGACTGTCATCCCTCATGCCTAAGCAAGATTTTTCCATAGCACAGATTCTATGTTGCACTGGAAAGGCCTCTGGGAAACGTTTGGATAGATGGTAAAGATGTGGGTGGCACTTCAGTTTGTCTGGAGAAGGACCTATCCCCTCGAATGTTTTAAAACACCCAGGTGGTCCAAATGTGAATCCAATACTTCCGTGGAGTGCCGGGCTTCTCAAAGTTTAATGTGGATATAGATTGCCTGGAGGTCTTACTGAATTGGAGCTTTTGATATGGCAGATGTGAGTGTATCTGAGAGTCTTCATTTGTGCTAAGTTCCCAGATGATGCAGGGCCGCATTTTGAAGTAAGAAGACTCGGGAGCCTGCAAATACTGAGAAATGAAATTTTAAATGTGTCTGTGTACCTTCATTGTTATTAGCTGTTTCAAAGTGTTTGCAGATTTAATTTGCATTCAGCAGTGTAGGATTTTCATTTTTTGACCTCCTCATCAACTTGATAATATCTAATTTTTAAAATTCTACCTATAGATTGTAAGTCATTTTCTATTTTTACCTTTAAACTTCATTGATCTAAGAAATATATTTATCAAGCCACATTCAATGTAAACAACGCAATCCAAGACTTTGTGTTATAAACACAGTAAACAGGCACTGGTCACAACTTTTCAGCATTAAATGATTCATAATTAAAAGTTAATTGTATAAATACAAACCAGTTGTGTTTATTCAGTTTATCCTAAGTGTGAAGATGTACTTCCTGTCTGGTAATTCATGGACTTGTCCACTGAAATTTTCATCTTTAAAAATTTCCATCTACTGTTCTATTAACTCACTCTTTTTAGAAAAGAAATTGTTCAATTTCTTTGTGTAAGCAGGATAATGAATCTTGTGTTTGCTTACATTTATTTAAAATACACCCTACAAATCTAGAGCTTTGCTTAATTTTGTTCATAATATTTCACATGTCAAGAAATGCTGCACTTTCAAATTTAATATAGTCACATTTATCAATATTTTTCATTATGGTCTCTGTCAAGTTTAACTGCTTTCCAACATCAATATCACGTATTAATTCTATTTACATATTTTAAAATTTTGCTTTGATAGACTTCTGAGGTATGTTCATCTTTGTTCCCCATATAATGTGATGTTAGATGTCACAGGTGTCTCTTTTCCAAGGATAGCCGATTGTCTAGCAGCATTGATCGAATCTTATTTCTCTGGTTTGTAATATTGCAATGTCATGTCACACCCTGTGAGGGTGTGATTTCTGTGAACACCGCGTGTCTCGTGTGCACCGGTTCCATTCTAGTCTGCAGTTTTCTTTTAGAGTAACATTACAGTCTTGAAAGCATCGTGGAATAAGTTTCATTCTATTATCTTCTTGAAGGCTACATGTTTTGGCTGCTCTTTTTTTTTTTTTTTTTTTCTTCTACAATGATTAGGTCAGTCTTCCTTAAGTCTCCAAATAAAATGGATCTTTAATTATAGTTGCATGAAATGTATAGATTTATTTTGGGAAGAATTAACATCTTTTCATGATCTAAATTCTCTCCCTATAGTATGTAACTTCTCTTGAACGATCTACAAGACAATTACATTATCGGCAAAGATTTATTTGTACCTTCCGTTTAGTACTTACACTTCTCATTTATTTCTAAATTGTTGTGAACTTGATAGTAATTCCAGTGCAATGTAAAATAAAAGCAGTGAAAGTGTAATCTCTTACTGAGTGTCAATTTTAGCAAATCTAACACTTTACAATTAAAAATATAGTTATATACTTCTGTCACAGAAACTTTCTATTGCTAAGGTATAATGTGTATATAAATTATAGTATTATTTCTTACATAATGTTTTCTCCATATTTATTAATATGATCTTACACATGGATATATATCAAGTATTATATATAATACTTGACTATATATTATATAAATATTAAATTAACACATTATTAAGTAATGTTTTCATACCTGGGAAAAGCAATCCTACTTTGGAATGATTTCTAAATACATTGCTAGATTCACATGAAGGGTTGAATATTATAATTAAAAATTGTCTGTATTCATAAATAACTTTCCTTGTACCATCTTTGTCTTTAATATCACATTGCATCATTTTCATAAAATAAGAACTGGCTCTGTTTTCCTCATTTTATTGTGGGGACTAGGTTAATATGATTGCAGTTACTTCCTTAAAATTTCAATATTGAATCTTGTTTTGAGTGTGTTATTTAACAGAAATTTCTTCTTTAAATATTGGTTGATTTTTCTATAATGCCATAGGGCCTATTATATACTTCTTGCTAATAGAACATTAAAATAAATTGTTCCTTATGGGAAGCCGACATTGTCTAGTGAGAATTTTCTTCTCTTTTGTATTTCTACCATCTGTAAAATGTGATTTCCGATTTCCAAGGCCACGTGCGTCTGGCAGTATGAAACAGCAGTGCGGTTCTCCCATGGGAGAATTTTGTGGGCCAAGCCTGGAGGTAGCACACATCACTCCTGTTTATATTTTGCTGTTTAAAACTCAGTCATAACTACAAGGGATTCTGGGAAGCAACATCTAGTTTTCTGCCCAGAAGAGGAAATGAGCTCGAAGATCAATTAGCAGCCTTGCTACACCAATAAAGGAACAAATTTTTGCTACTACAAAGGGAAAGTTTGTTTTATCCTATACATTGTTGGTTAATTCTCTTTTTTAAAAATACCACTCATTAGGAAGCACACCATTCAGTATCTGTAAGTTACCATTTCAACATTAGAAATGAGAGTATCAGTTTGATAAAACAGTCATAGCCCAATTCTACTGATTCCCTACCAAAAGAACAATTTTATATGCATAATAATTCTTCCCATCAGCTAGTGACTCTGCTGTCATTTTCTTCAATAAAATAACTGATTGGCAAAAATCAACTTAGTGCTGTCTTGGCAATATGCTTGAAAGGCGGGTGGTCATCCCCTCTCTGGAGATTAAAAACAATGCAGAGATAAATGTAGAGGAAAAGAGAAACTGGGGCAGAAATTGTGTGGGTTTGGTGTTGGGAGAAACAGGATGAGAAGGGCTCTTATGTTATTCATCAGCTGAGAACATATTTCCATCTGTTTATACTGACACATCAATCTGGATGCATATACTGTAACTGCGATAATGCAACAAAACCCACAGAAAAATTGCTTAGATATAAATACTGGAGGTAATATTCATATAACAGGGGAAAGGCAAACATGAAAATGACCAGTGGGGTTTTCAAATAGCGGAAAATAATGTTTACCCCATACAGATATTAATCAAATGTTCTTTCCATTCCAAGAATTAAACAAGAACTCATTTGGAGCTATTACATTTTAAGCCCTCAGAGAGAACACAATAAATAACCACTTAGAACATGTTTGCTTTTGCATTTGTTTGTTTATTTTAACAATGCTTACTTCAAGGTCTTCCACAATTTATTCCTATCCTACCTTTTTAATCTTGTTTACAACCAAGTTCCTTTATGACTAAATTGCTGGATTTACAAATATGGCCTGTGTGTTTACATAGTTGCTTATTTCCAGGCTTCTCAAGTTCCAATTTTTTCTATTATTCCAAACCTGAGCTTAGATTTTTTCCCCTTTTAGAGAAGTCTTTTTGGATGTTCCTCTCCACCCACCACTCTACCTACTTACAGTTAAAGGGAATCAATCCTTCTTCACCTTAATTCCACAGTCTTGCCCCCTGACTCTTTCTTAAAGCCCTCAGAATAATCCATCTTGCAGTTACTGACTGTCTCATTTTCTTTCTTAAAGGCTCTAGATTTTCTGAGAACAATACCATGACTGTGATTTTTTTATACTCTCAGTATCTGATCATTCATAGTTCGAAGGAACACTACAGGATGTTTCATTATTAAGAAATACTTGCAAAAAGAAAAGAAAAGAAATATTTGCATAATTTTTGAGTGAATAACTTTTATAACTTTTACCATAAAGCCTTTACATATGAATAAAGACCAGTAGGTTGCTGATAAATATTTAGTAACTAATCCTCTAAGATTTGTAGGAGTTGCAAGATCTATGATTTGTAGGAGTTGCAGTTTCCGTGATAGAAACACACCTACAGTGGCCAATTTCAAATCATAACCACAACATCACCACACTCAGCTCAGACAGGATATGAGAGAACACATCAGTGTGTTTACCATAGACTTGCAAGGCAATGAAGTAACCCCAGAGAACAGGCCATGGCAAAATGGAATGAGGTGTTTAGGGAGTGATGCCTTTTAAGCTTTTAAAAATTTTGTTCTTCACAAAATTTAATTTAATGTAGTATCACTTAATAATGGCCATGCCTAATATGTAACTCATAAAGTTTCCAGAAATTCAACTATCAGCTTTCAAGCATTGGTCTAACTTTCCTCTAGTATACGCTGAATAAGATGTAGTATGATTTTCATTCATATTATGTATCAGTGCATTTTTCCTATTTACAATATTTTGCTTAAAAATATTATAAAAAGCAGAAAAACCATACTTACTATCCTTAAATGAAGTATAAGACCTTCTATTTTTCTTCTTTCATGGACTTATTTATTTCTTCTATGGTTTTGTTATGTTTCCACTTGTTTTATCCGCCCCTTCTCCAATTATCTTCCAATCCTGTAGCGGATGAGCTATGGTCCTAAACTCAAGGGCTTTCCTCATCCCTTACTCTTCTCTTATCTAAGATTCCATTTCTAATAATCCTGTCACTTTCATGTGTTTAGAATGTTTTATTCTGATTTACCCACACATACACTTTTGTACAGAGTGGAAAAGAGTTAAGGTATACCACAGTTGAAAAATCCTAACAGCATTATTTGATTTGGGCATTCACTATTTTCCATAGTCTCTGAAAATCATTTGATGACAGGGAGATTACATTTTCATAAAATATTTTGTTGCAAGTTTAGTCATTTGTTATTTATAGCACTTCATTTTGATAGCCAAAATCTACCATTATTTTGTCCACTAAGTCAAGCTAGAACAAATCTACAAGCCAACCCAAATATTTTTCCTTACATTTCTTCTCAATATGTGAGCACCCCCAGTTTCTTCATCAGTGCCCAAACATAGATGACATTCTATCAAGACATTTTTTACTCTACTTGACTTCTATTTGCAAATTTACAAGTCAGCTGGTCACTCTTTTAGTGACCAAATGGAAAACATGACCTCGTGTAGTTACATCAGTGAATACATCACCAAGACACTCAACCAAGTTGCTTAAAGTTGAGGAAAAAAAATAACCAAATATAGATCCTTATGGAACTCCTTTAGCATCCCTTTTCATACTGACATAAGCTCATCCCCGTACTGCTGATAGTGACTTAGCTAGCTGGCACTGCTTGAATAGGTGACATCCCTGTTCACTCTTCATTTGCTTGCTTTGTCTATTGCTTTGAGCTGTCACATGATTCAAGAAATCTGTGTGTACTCAAAACTTTCATAGTATACCCTCTATCTGCTAAGCTGGTTAACTTCCTCAAAAAATAACTTTTGTTATTTTGACCTCAGTAATCCTTTTCATTTGTTTGTTTTGAAATCCAAACCAAAGTTTAGATGTAATTTCAATACTTCCATCTAGTCATTATTCACTTACAACATTGAAAAAATGGCAAGTAATTATATAGAGAACTTTAGGTAAAAATATGAAAGAACTTGTGCTTCTTGGGTAGCTTGTTAGGCTTTCAAATAAAGGAAAAAAGAAGAGTTTGACTTGGTTTTGGAGGATTATGCAGTAATGAGACTGGAGTATTCAAAACAAGAAAGTTCAGTGGGTTGGTGAGGTAGTTACAGAACACACTTTCCCAAAGGAATACACATTTTCACTTTTAACTGTATTTTTAAATGCATTTTTAAGTCCTAAAAAATAAAATATGATAATATCTAGAGAACCAAAATAAAAATGCATGATACTTTCTTTTCAACAAGGATATGAAACTAGGTAACATACCTAGATTCTTAGAAAAGCTAAAGCAAACCAGTGTTTTTTTTTAATTGTTGTTATTTGATAGCTGAGGGGATAATTCATTCAAAATCTATTTTAATTCTGAGAGAGATTATAAAACATTTATGCTTCTCAGAGTGCAGTAATTAATATGAGGGAGAATGAGCTTTTATGAATGTGTTAAAATGTAATTCCCCCAATAAAGAGCATTTAAGATTGATGAAAATAATCAACGTTTTCTGAACATTTACTGTGCGCTAAGTATGATTCCTTCAGGTACTAAGGAGCTATCGCATAATAGTCCTTACATTCATTTGACTTCTTCAGAAGTGTTTAAAAAATTATGGCTGGAAAGTGAATACAGGACAATTTCAGATAAGATCAACTAAATAGTTCAATCTGCTGCTGTAGCCATACAAATGACTTTGGGGTTTACCAGTAGTCTGGTCTTCTCCAACTCTGTTCCTCACACACAAGTCACTCTCTCTGGAAAGTACTCTTTCCTTCAGTCACAGGACATTAATTTTCTAAAACTCATCTTTACATATGCCTTGCCAGCCTTCTATCTCTATGCGACTTAGTTACATTTCCCTTAAGATTACATAATATTAATGTATATGTCTCTCATACAACTGGACTTAATGATATTTTTATTTTATTTCAATGTCTATTTCTCCTCATAATATATAATCTACCAGAAAACAGAAATTCTATTTTATTAAATTTTAAATCACTAATACCTATCGTGGTCCCTCATGCATAGCAAGAGATAAATGAAACTTTTCTAACCAAATGAATATTATATAAAAATGTAAGAGAGGCCGTTTGAAGTTAGCCTCTGTATAATAAGCCTTTCTCCTTTATTATCATATACCAGTATTTAACAAAGGAATCTAATGGTGTTATGAGACTCTTACACAGACCGTATTCAGCACAATTATGCTTGTAATTATATAGCTGATATACATATATGCATAAACTTATGTGTACATATATAATTTATTGATAGATGCATTTCATTGATTATGTAATTATAATGCACTGAGCTTTCCTGTCACAAGGCAAAACGTAGAACATCACACTTGCAATTTAAAGGGAGAGAGGTTTATTTTGACTAAAAGTTTCAGTGGGTTCAGTCTATGGATTCAAGGCAGAAATATCATGATAGAGGGGCAAGAGGGAGAAAAGCTACTCATCTCATGGAAGCAAGGGGAGAAGAGGAGGAGCTGAGGAAGGAAATCCATCCTCACAGGCCCTCTGCAGTCTGCCCAGTGGCCTACATTTTCCTACCAGGCCTATGTCCAGTAGCACATTGAACTGTGCACTCATTAATGAATGAACTCAGGGGTGAGTATGGTATCCCATGATCCGATTGCTGTCACAAAGCCCCATCTAGAAACATGAAACTTGGGAGGGGATTTTGAAATCTAAACCATAACAAAGAATATTTTGGTTATATGGTTTTTATAGTCCACCCCAAACACTAAAGTTCAATCACCAAATTTGAATTTTTTGTATGATTCCCCTATAAAATTTTATCATGACCCATTAGGAACACCTAAGAATAATTTTCTTGGTACTGATAATTATCATTAGACTAACACCTATACATAAGGCAGTATATAATATTTAATCCATTCTTTGAGGAAATCAAAGAGTTAAAGAGATAAACCTCTTTTATTCAAGGCCAGGAAAATAATGAGTATCTGAAATTTTCAGTTGTGTGATTCATATTTAAATGTAAATCCCAGAAGCTAGCCTCAGTATAAAACAATTTCTGTCAAGAGACTGCCTTTTTTTCCAATGAATAATTTAAAACTGAACTTTTTTTCATGTGAACTGTCTTATATCTTGGCAGTAGGCATAGTATTTCAATAATTTATATAATTTTGAATATAATATACTTAATGCCATAAAAGCAATTTCTTTGATATTGAATTATAAGAGAATGCACTTAGGCCACTGTGACTAATGATCTAGGGACCAGCAGCATGGTAAATTATCTTTTAACCCAATTTCAGAGGGAATCTGTACGAGTAACCATCGGACTGTAGTATCTTCTGGCACATAGTGCTATGATAACATTTGGTCATAACATTAAAAAATAAATAAATAAGTAAAGAAATCATTCTCCTTAAGAAACCAGATAAAGAAATATGAACATTTTTAGAAGGGTAGATGCAAAGTACTTTGTGTGGGTTACTAATGTGAATCATGATTTTAGTGTACAACAAACCCATTCTCCATAAGTGAAGCCTGAATAAAGCCTATTCCCAGAATATTTCCTAAGGCAGAACTCTAGTCACTCTGGATATGCAACCACGGTTAGTCCTTGACAAGTGAACAGCCTCATGCTGGTGCGATAATGTAGTTCTTTTATGAGAAACCAAATAATACATTGTAAAAATGGCTTCTTGTATCTTCCAAGGCCAAAGCAGGTTGAAGAATTGCAAGGGTTTAAGGCAGAGATGGCAGGATAGTGACTTCCTGCTGGAATCTAGACCACGCAGGGCACACAGCATATGGTGAAGATTTTGTACACACATAAATCTACAGGCACTGTTTACTTTTGTACACCATGAAGATTTCTGTGCTGTGAAAGTTTTCCAGGTTGTCATGATAGAGTGTCTACAGTAAGAACCACTTTCTTTCAGTTCTCATGAAGGTGTGATTTGGTTGATGACAGGTGAAATCAATAGATAGTGTGATAAGATTATATGGCACAAAATGTTTAAATTTAAATCAAAAGAACTGGCAAGTTTAGATCTCCATTTTCTGGATGGATCTTGTCAGTTTTAGCTATATATTTTTTTTCCATTTGGCATTGGCCCTGAAGGCCTTACTCGTGATTGCACAAATACGTGCATTTTGTCTTGAATCTCCTTATTTGTGTATGTTCTGTGTGAGTTGAAATGTTTGATTGTGAATATAAGAAATCAAAGTTTTGAACAAGGAAGTATTATTAGCTATTTTGAAGTCTCTACTGTATTTTGTTCAACTTATCTCTCTGGATGCCAACACTACTCTCTCTATGTTGTAACTTTCCAAGTTGTGAAGTCCAGTAAGTGTAAGTCCTCCAAATTTTATTATTCTTTTTAAAACCTGGCCAAAGTGTCATGGTTTAAACAACTACAATTATTTATTTCACTCATAAGACTTTGCTTTGGGCAATTTGGACACAACAGTTGGGACCACACTGGGATGGATGATGAGTTAGGATCTGGACAGAATGGAGTGCTTCCCAGGCTCTGTCGTTCTGTCATCCCCGAAGCCCTCCGTGGCATCCACATGTGGCATCTCCATGTGTTCTCTCCAGCATGGTTTTCCTGAGGTGGTCTGACTAATTGCATAGTGGCTCAGGCCTGCAAGAGTGAGTGTTCTCAGAGATAGGACAGGAGATTAACGACATTTTTCTATGACCTAGTTTGTAAAACACACAACATTACTTCCTCTCAACTTTATTGTTTGAAGCAACCAGTATCATACTAGAATTCAATGTGAGGCACTGTGGTAGAGACAAGGAGACTATCCTTTCTTTTTCTTAATATTTACATGTTATTAATGCAGAACTGTGAGGCTCATTGGAAAGTTGCTTCATTCATGTATCGTTCAGGTTTATAACCTGGTCATACATTCTTTGACATTTATGCCTTTAATTATATACACTCTTCAAAGTTTGGCAATAAGAGAAATGGAAGGAATGTTAAAGAATTGGTGGCCATGCTATGATACTGCCACACAAGCTGACTGCCACAGAAGCAGATGGATGAGTAGCAAAAGGAGCTGGGGTCTGACTTGCTATGCAGAATTCTGTTCAATTATAGATATCAACCTTGTCAACCACAAGTCACTAAGTCCTCAGTATATTCCACATGGCAATGTCCAACAGATATCAACTCTTACTGTGGAAGTGTTTTCAATAGGAAAGTATTTCCAATAGAAAATCAGAGACTCACAATGTCCATTTTGAATTCCTTTACAACTGCCGTAAGCTCATTTTCTAGGGTACCTACTTTAGAGCACAATTATTTCCAGCCAGTGCTTCAACACCAAATTCCTTGTGAGTTTGTTGGACCATATGGAAATCCATAGGATCTATGTGAAACTGCATGCCTAAAAATATCGAAGTGAAATATATCAAATTATTAATAGTGATTTTTACTAAATAGTGACATTATATTAAGTTGAATCACACGAAATAACCAGTATGCATTTATTTTTAACCTGCCTGAGAGCTATTTTAGACTTTACAACATAATGTATGATTTTATTTTTCCTTCTTATTCTTTATATATTTTTGGTACTCTTTTCAGTAAAAGTGTATTACCTTTATAATTGGGATAATAAATAGTATTTGCAAAGAACAAAGAAACAAGAACAAAGAAGGTATTATGTTTCTAATGGTGCTGAAATGACACATATATACTCCAAGTACAAAAAGCACCATGGTGGTTTTTAGATACAAAAAAAAAAAAAAATGTGCTGAAGCACATTTACAGAACCCTGAGCCTAAGAAGCAACATTCATATTGAACTTGAACTCTTACCCATGGAAGCAAGAGACAGGTGTTGTGTTAGAAACTCTATGGCTCCAAGTGTAGTTATAGGACTCTGGTGTTTTAAAAAACCCTAAAGCAAGCTTTTAGCTCTGGGAAATGTTTGCAAAGAAGGCAGCTGGGTTCTACTTTGACACAGCTGGGCTGTTTCCTCTGCTTTATGTGGAAAATAATTCCCTGCCAAAGATGAGACAAGAAAAGTTCACCGAGGCCATTCCACAGGGTGTCTTTTGTCACATGTCCAAATGCAGAGTGGAGCTGGCCACCAGGCTTGGGGGACTAGAGAGTTCACCGAAAGGTACCTTCTTTCCTTGAGGTAAATTCCTGGCAGGGGAGTCATTGGATCTATGGGCTTGAAATTTTTAAAGTTCTTAACACATCCTGCCAAGTGGTTTCCAAGAAAACCTCATTATTAATTCTTAATAAATTGTTACCATCACTGCAGTTTTGAAGATGTAAAGTTGGTTCATTAAGAATTCTGCTTCACTAAAAATGGATACCCATACTAAGGTTCTCTACGTTATTTCAGCTGTGATGTTCTTCCTGTGGATTTTCTTACCCTTTTTCCTAAGAAGGGGTGTGAATTGTGCAGGCATTTCACTGTCCCTCTGATATACAGTACTGCTGGGACACATTCCTGCCCTCTAGCATGAAGGGGTAGCTGTTATTATGGTCCTGATTTTAAGCAGTATTTTATATTTTGAACCATCTAAGTGTAGCTGAAGCTAGCCTGAGGTACAGCAAGCATTTGAACTGTGGTGTATAAACATTCACATGGAAGGTGGGCAATTGATCTTGTAACCAAAATGAAGCAAAAATAATAATTTTACAATCCAAAGTATTGTAACTCTTGTATAGCAGTGTTATGTTTTGGCCTTCAACATGGTTGTACAGCCAAGTATTAATTTGTATTCACCAATAGAATTTAAAAATCATTACATAAATCTTTATCTACTGAAGTCTATCCTCCCTAAAACCAGTACCCTTTTAAAATTCTATGTTTAATTTTAGAGTATGCTAAACTTTATTTGTGTGTGTGTGTGTGTGTGTGTGTGTGCTCATTTGCCACTGCCAATCTATTTATCAATCGTTACGATTTTCTTCAATGAGAAAATCTGGGTTATAGTTCAGGGTTTTCTTCCTTTTTTTTATCCCATGGATGCATGATCCATACATTAGATAGTCAAAATAAAAGTGTTCATTTCCTATACTGCCATATATGAAAGAGTTTATTCCTCTTACATGCTTGCATTCTTCACTGCATTGCTGATTGTCTCACTCACTGCTAGGCAGCAGGGATTCTGGGATTTCCCAAGGAAAAAAATCACATAGTGGAACAAAGTTTCCATAACATCTTTCTACCCCTGGTAAGGTGCCCTTTCTATGCCCACCGTGCTGCTCTGAATAAATATGAGGATACATGTAAGCTATTACTGAATCCTCTTTTTTAGGGAGAGTTACACAGTAATTTAGGCCCTAAAGGCAAATAACTGCTCTGAAGGGCTCAAAGACCTCTCTAATTAGAGTGCAGATTTTAAATAAATATGACAGAAAGTTTTAGGAAGGGATTTTTCTGGTTTCCTGTAAATCAGGGTTTCCAAAATTTGAAGATTTTGGAATTCTCTACATGTCTGCTGATGGAAGATCTTCCAAGTTACCTCTCCTGCCACAGCAGGATTTTGAAAAACTCGTGGTATTCCCCTGATTCTTAACTGCATTAAGGAAACTATAATTTCTAAACCATCCCATTCTGATCAAATTCCAACTGTTTCAAAACTAAGTGTCATATCATTGGTATCGCCTGGAATTATGACTCTTTAGGAAGAGTTAAATCTCTGTCAAAAACATCTAATGTGTACCTCTTTATGTTACTTAAGACTCTAGTGTAATTAGTGATGTATGTGTTTCTAACTCTTTCCATATGGACTACTTGAGATTCACTTCCCTGATAAATTCAGAGATCACTAAATGTCTGTTAAATGGCTGGATATGTGGAGGAATTAAAACAGGTCACTGCTGATTTGCAGTGATTTTATAGTTGACTCCAAAAGGACAGAATAAATTAAGAAAAACTTGTGCATAGGTTTTCTAAATGAAAAAAAAGAAAAAAAAAGAAGCACTAAGCTACACAGCATGATTCAAAGTTGGAACTGAAGTTTAAAAGATACATTTATCTCAAACATGTTCTTTACCCCCTAAGTTTTTCTGGCGTATTCCATCACTAGGCAATTCGCGAATTTGGCAAGTTTGCATTTACAACTCATGCTCGGGTATTTTTTCCTCTTATCACTATCTCTGAGTGATGGGATGAGTGGAGAAACCACAGAAATCTCTGAAATGTCATAAACTATAAAAAGTCAGGTATCGTCTATCAGCTGGAGAAAGCACTGTTGATGGTTAGAGGGAGGCCATGAAACAGTCAGGTAGCCGCAAGTGTACCAATTTAGGAAAAAAAAAAATTCATGAAATATTTTCTCCTCGCAGTTTGAGAGCAGCACCTTTTCCTGGAGATTTGCTATGTGACAAAAATCTGCTTTCACCTTCTGGGGCCTGGCCAAGACAGAAAAGGGAAGTGCCAGCCCAGGGAAAGGAAGAATGTTCTTTTGATATTGCCAGCCATAACTAGATATGGGAGTGCAAAAAAAGCCAGTTCTCCCAGGATTTATAGTTATGTCTAGCTTGTTGACTCAAGCAGTTTGGAAAAGCTTCAGAAATATAGTTTATCCAAACTAACTCAGACTTCAAGCTTGTGGAAGAAGGGAAAAGTACGTGTAATACGTCTCTACTTTTAAAATCAAATTCTTTTGACTCTGAATTTACATAACTTTTGAAGTAAAAAATACTCTAGCTAACACACATAGCACTATAAAACCTATGATGGCTCATTCTTTTACAAAGAAATTTCTCTGATTATTGTCCAATTATATTTCTGGGTTTATATAGCAATGACTGGTAGTATGAAATGGAATATGAATGTACTGTACTTTTAAGAGTGTTAAAAGAAATACTGAATCTTCTAACTCAAAAAATTCAGAAGAAAATTTACATAGTACCTGTGGAATAATAATTAATAATCACATTTTAACAAAATTCTCAGAATTTATATTATGTCATTCTTACAAAGATATGAAATTTTATGGGAACTTTTCACTGAGATGTTGAAATATTAACATATGAAAGAACAAAACACAAATACTTATTGAATATCCCATATAGACCAGGTCCTTTTCTTGGTTCTTTGATATATTGTCGAATGAAGTATATAGGACCTCTACACTAGGTTTCAATGTATATTCGATAAAGAGAAAATAATAAAGAAACAACTAGGTAAATAAGTACCAGTGACAACAGAAGATGACCTAGAATTACTATAACAGAGGAGCTATAGGATTAAAAGTGGCAAAGCATAGAGGGATATGGGTACTAGTGATTTATTTCCATAAGTCACATGTTGTTGGTCTGTTTAGACCACTACAACAAAATTCCATACAGCAGATTGCTGAAAAAACACGAATGAAAAAGCAAAAAAAGCAAATGATTTTCTCACAGATTTGGAAAATAGAAAATTCAAGATCAAGGTGTTGGCCAACTGAGTGCTGGTGAGGGCCATTATTTCCCAGGAGATACCTTCTCACCGAATCCTCACATGGCAGATGGGACTAGTTAGCTTTCTGAGGTCTCTTTGATGAGGACACACTAATCACATGCATAATGTAATTAGTTGCTGAAACTGACTTCCTAACATCATCACCTTGGGATTTATAATTCAACTTCCAGAAGTTGAAAGGATGCAAATATTAAGATAAGAGCACATTCTCAGAAAAAGTCTACCTTGCTTTCAGACAATTAAAATCATCAGTGACATGAAATTCTCAACCAGAACCTCACATTTCACTGTTTCTTCATAATGGCAAGATTTGGGGTGGGAGAACTTTTAAGTGGTTTGGGTTCAGCGGAGCAGGATATCAATGAGAGGGAATTGCTTTAATTTTCATTTACTTATGTTTTGAAAACAGATATAGTGATTGTGTGCATAAGTCAAATAGGTATATTAAAACCTCTAAAAGAGTTTGGTAATGAAACTATAACACACCAAATGAATGGGAAGCTATTGAGTGAATTGGTCTACACTACTCTAATTTTATACCATAACTGTGTCCATGTTCAGCATATGTCAGATTCTGGGTTCAATGGTTCAACAACCTGCACAAAAAGGGAAGAAAGAGGGAGAGGGGGAGAGAGAGAGGGAGAGAGAGAGAGAGAGAGAGAGAGAGAGAGAGAGAAGAAAAAGAAAGTACATGCACATGTGCAGCCATTCACAATTTTAATTACTCATCACAGCACCCAGAGCAGAGAGATCCTAAACGGCTGTGTGGAGAGTGTTAGGATCTGGTTTGGATATGTATTGGAAGACTTCTCCTAGTTACGGTGCTTCATTTCCTTCTGAGAACCCTTGTGAAAATACAAGCTAAAGGAGGAAAGGTTTATTTCAGCTCACAGATTGTAGAAATTTCAGTCCATTGTCAGCTGGCTCCAAGGCAAAGTGTGGCAGAGGAGAAACAGTCCATGGCAAGGCAGGCGGAAGGCAGCAAGCACAAAGCAGCCGCAGCAAGCCGGCCTTTTCCTTATATCGCATCCAGGCTACAAACCTTGTGGTTGGTGCCACCCACACCCAGAGAGGGCCTTCCCATCATAGACACCCTGAACTATACTAAGCCAATCAGTGAACAGATCTAGTACCACACACCCTTAATCCCAGTGTCACATTCCCTAGAGCCAGCCAACTCTGAAAAACCTCACCTATGAGCACATGGGTCTTTGGGAGGACAATTAAACCACATACAGATGCAAGCTGTAACAGATGAATATCTATCGCTGTATTACTTTATTTCTTTATTACTCCCCCCTTTGTCAGGAATACTAAAAGGATGTGCACAACAATCCAAAATAGTTCTCTTAAAATTTGTAATTACTTAAGACCTTAAAATTTTTAAGCTGATTGAATGTATCTGGCTCCTTTTATATGCATTATTTTTAAATTTGAAACAAGATCTTAAGGAAAGGAACATATACTTAGAAGAGTAAGTTACTTTAAAAATCTCTTCTTATTTTTCTGTGTTTTGTTGCTATTGTATTTGTTTCTCATAAAACAACAGAAAAGCAGATATACCATGAGATGTCACAAATATCCCCAAATCTTTTAACCCCTGTATTACGAAAAGCATATTAATTTATATTTTTGAAACATCATGTTAATTCATTTAAAAAACAAAAAGCACTGTGAGTCAGGGAAAGCTACCTGCACCAGTTCAGAAGCCTGAGGTGCTGCGATTCTTCCCTACCCTACATCCAGGGAGGAAGCCTCTGTTTCCTCTTCCATTTCCCTTTAGTCTGATGTGCCAAGTCCTCTAATACCAATTCTTATTTTGGCGACAGGGCTGACAGCTGTTAGTATCCTCCACCTAACCAGTCCTTCAGACTTCCCTTTCTGTTGTCCTACAGTGAAGCTTTTCTATGGGTTTTCTGTGCTATGCATAGTATGTACTGAATAACTTGGTGCTTAAACTATACGATTCACTTTAGGAGAATGCAACATTAGAGAACTCTTACTGATCTGAAACAGAAGATGCATCTGTTGCATTCATTACTTATGTAAAATGGGAGAGGAGAATGTGAAAAGTATTTACCTTCTCTTGGTTACTTTGCCCTGTGCATCTCTCTTTTGATTTTAAGTTTCTCAGGGCAAGGACTATGCTTTTAAATTGTTGCATTGTCTTTTGGTTCAAACTTATTCTCTCCATAAAACTCAGTAAAAATTTGCAAGTCATTAACACTGAATATACAGTGGGTTTCAATAATCAGAATATATATATTACATATGTTATATATAATGTTATATAATCAGAATATATATAGATAGATATAAGTACGTATCTATCTATCTATGTATATATATATATATTTTTTTTTCCCCACTACAAGCCACAATGCTTAAGAGGAATTTCCCTGTCCTCTTTGCAGAACATTTTCTGTCAAAAGGTGATTAATTTCTGGAGAGAATGAGCTGTGCTGGATGATTTTTCTCTTACAAGCATTCTCTTTCCAGATGTTTCTTCCCTGTGGCACATTCTGAACCGCTAGGCCCCAGGAGGTGACTGCAACCACTGACATGAGAAGTCACACCTGGAATTCACCCTTCTTCCCTGGCTACATATTTTCCCACAGTTAAATGTCCAATCTAAGTTTCTTGCTAAGGGATTGGATTGTTTGATTATGTAGAAAAAGACTAGTGCTTCATATTAGCTTACTATGATGCTTAGCACCTGAAATATAGGTAGATCTATAAAGGTACAACCAATCTATTTTATGATCAGATAAAATTTACCCAAAAGTGTGTTGCACATTAAAGAATAGATTATATTTTTTTATGGCACACCATCATTTAAATATAGTAGCCAGACTAGACTAAGAGCCCTGAGTACTACCTTCCATGTAAAGTAGAAAAATACTATATAACTTCTTTCTTAATAGTGACACATATGTATCAGTGTATGCATGTGCATATACATATATGTGCTCATATATATTATATATATAGCCATATATACCTATGGCTATACCTATTTCCTATACCAAATTTATGCCTATATTCAAATTTCAAAATATTTTTGTTTTGTGTTCTAAGCTTATTTTTATTAACTGTCCTGTACACCAGAAAATCATTCAAATTTCCCCTGCTTTCCTTCTAGAGTATTTTAATGTCTTTGCTTTCACTCTCAGTTAAGCTGAAAATAGTCTTTTGTTTGGAATGGTTTTTATTATGTGGTTGAGAAGAGCTCACTGAAGAGTTGTGTGATAATGTTTTAAATGCCAATTAAACTATTATTTAGGAACAGTTACAATATTTCACCTAAGAACCAGTCTTTTGGCTCAATCACATCAACAGTTATATATAGTCGAGTACTTTGTATCGGCAATCATATCATCCTGATTTTCTTGTAGTAGAGCTGTGGTTTCATTGAAAAACTAATATTCAAGGTGTGACTAATTTAGTGTATAGATACAACAGAGTTTTAGTTACTGGCTGTCTCACACACTTTTGCTGTATATATTGACTATATTTACCCATGCATGTAACACATCTCTATTTCCTTCTTCCCCCCATCCACCTGCCTTTTATTTTTCCAGCATCATATTTGTTTGTTTACACTGATAGACCTTATAAAATTTATATATATATATATATATATATATATATAACCAGACTAATATGCCAAAGAACACATAAAACACGACAATTTTACTAAGTCAAGGTATTCTCTCAGATACATTATTCCCACTGGACTACGAAACCTATTTCCCCCTCTTCTTATTATCTGTTTTTATTTTGAGATAATCTATATATCTATCTGTATCTGTATCTGTATCAGCTACATACTTTTTCATATGCAAGAAACCATGGTGTATTTAAACTAATGTGGCTGAGTCACTTCACATACCATCATGGCCTCAAAATTCATCCATTTTCCTACAGATGACTCAAGTTTATCTTTTTTATGGCAGACTGGTACCCAATTATGTATAAATACCACATTTTTGATCATTCATCTGTTGACTGCTATATAATTACTGGTTTTAGAAGTAACTAAGAAAACATTTCTTGATTAAAGAGACAAAATGTAACAATGAAAAATACCTCAGTTTATAAAAGTCCTGTTTTTCTTAATAATTACCACAGTAGCTGTCATTTCTTTACATTAGACCTGGACATCAGCATACTATAAAATGTATAAAGTAAGCCAAACTTGTTTGTGGCACAAGTTCATCATACATACTATCAAAGTTATGAAATTCTAGAACAATTTTAAAGCTGGGAAAAGTGCAGTACTGAAATTGAACTTTATGCCCTGTAAATGTGCTCTCCAATATCTAATCCTAACACCTAATACTGATGCCAGAGACACGTCTATGCTCTTTAACATATGTTGATACTTAACTCCTGTTGTAGCTTACAGAGTTTGTATTATTGTCTCCAACTTTCACAGGCAGACACCAAGGCTAAGAAAGATTGCATATCTTTGCCTATGTAACAAAACTGTCTTGTGTAGAACACAGAATTCGTTTCCATGCTATTTGAGGATTAAATGGGAAATTAAATTTAGACTCCCAGAAAATATGTTAATATAATCCTAGAAGCTAGTATAAAGATTTTTATGTCCAGCATTTTCCAAATTCCACCCCATGTTAAAAGCTTTTGTAGTCTTATAGATCATCAATATTATACAGTGATATACATTATCACTGTATAATATTTCCCATCACTTTTGCAAATTCACAACGCACACGGTTAAAACAAAGGTTCTGAGAACTACCAAGGCAACAGATATTTTTCAAGTAGCATTTTCTAGCCATGACTGACATGAGAACTCATTGAACTGACCTTGCCAATGCCTTAGAATTTGTGTTCCTTGGAACATACTTTCCGAGAAAATCTCACCCTACTATCTCATAAGTACAATAATCAAAGCTGAAAATGGCTTTGAGACCCTGAAATCTTTCCTTGAAGTCCTATACATGTCACACTTCACGCAGCTTTTTAGTCAGTGTGTAAGCATGATGGATCTACCATTTGAAATTGCTCCAAGATTTCCACTTTCTTTTAAATATTCAACAGAGAGTCCATAATTACAGTAAAGATAACTCGATAGAATAAACATGTTGACATATTCTAATTCGTTAAGCACAAATGATTCAATAAATATTTAATGTAATCAATATTTAAACTTTTTATTAAATATTGCATTCATCTTTGCGTGCCTTATATCTTAACAGTTAGAGAGAAATAAAGCCAGCCAACAACAATAACAACAAAAACCTTTTATAGTCTCATCTTTAGGCTACAACCAGAGGATGCAAGGACATTTTGTTGCCATAATTTATTGCAGAATATTAAGGAGTTAATTACTGTAATTCAACAATATTTAGTAATTTTTTTTCTGACCACTGTGTGTTTTGCCATTTCAGTTCCCCCGAAGATATATGACATTTCCAGTGACATGACCATCAACGAAGGAACCAATGTCACCCTTACTTGTTTGGCCACTGGGAAACCAGAACCTTCCATCTCTTGGCGACACATCTCCCCGTCAGGTAAAGTGGCAAGAGACGCATCCTTGTTTGCTATTTCTTATTCCCATGTGACCTCCTCGGTTCAAAACTTGGGCCAACTTTTTAGCTGTTTGTATATTATTCAATGAATTAAATTTTCTAGTCATCACTGACACAAGAACTCATGGAACTGACCTTTCCAATGCCTTAGAATCTGTGTTCCTTGGAACATAATTCCAAGAAAATCTAGCCTTAGTATCTCATAAGTACAGTATCAAAGCTGAAAATGACTTTGAGACCCTGAAATCTTCAGAATGCACGTTTTAATACTTACACTTTATACCTAAAATCACTATATTTCACAAAACTCAAATGAATACTTTAGGAGAGACCAGAATGAAGCTATCTTTTGATTCCTAGACAAGGTTATTTTCATTTTAATATACTGGATAATCATAAATCGATAAACAAAAGACTCAGAAATATCACAGGAGAAAAGTCTTCACTTCAATGTGTAAGGGATTTATTCGACTAGCATTCACATGTTAATAGGCCAGCAGGAACTCCTACAGTAATCAGAGGAGAATGAAATTATACAAATTGTGAGGTTGCTGGGTCTAATTTCAAACTACTGCTCAGATTCAAAGATTTTGGAGTTAGAATTAAATTTTAACTGATGAGGGATCTAGAAATCCTAGAGTGTAACTTGTCACATAGATTTCATAGGTAGGTGAAATTAAGGCCGGAACGTGTTTATGGGTTCCCAGTGTTTTGCTGTGATGTGTATCCTCCCCAAAGAAATTAAGTCAATTTTAAGAAGGTGGTGATAATCACCATCAAAATAGGTCTGTTTTCACAACCATGTCTCTAATACTTATGTTCAATTGAAAGTTCAAACTATGTAGTTTTGGGCATCCCTTGCAAATGACAGAGATATTTTTAACAGAGAGGATCCTACTTTATACCAATAAACCAAATTTTATTGTGTTATAATTTTATGTAATTTTATTAAACAATGCTTGTATAATGAATTTGCTATCAATAAGATCAGAAGGGAACGTTTTAGGTAGGTTTGCAAAGATGCAGTTGGAATATCTACTTACCTGTTAATTCTTCCTTTAATATCACTTATCCTTCAGTGTCTCTCAGCTTCCTCAGTTATAATGAGACTTGCCCACATCACAGGCTTAGCATTACTTATTCAAATCAGGGAAAATCAACATGAAAGCAGACACACTTATCTAACCATGCATTATGGCCCCTACAATACGTGTAAAGTTGGAGTGTTCTCTTGATTACTAACACTTCACTCTCTAGAGCTGCTGTAAAATCATAAAATTGGTATGATAGCATTGGATTCATTGCCAGATTCTCCAGAGGGCAAAAGTGAAACAAGTTTAGGACTAGCAGTTGTTAGATCCATGTACTTTTAAAATGATTTATTTATTCATCTATTCAGCCAATCTTTGCATGACTCTCCAAACCTCAGTGAACCTAAGCTAGTTTCTCACTTTACAAAAATTGCATAATCATCTGTAGCTATTTTTTAAATTGATAGGCAAAATGATACACATTTATCATGTATAACATGATGGTGTGAGGTATACATACATTGTAGAATGGAAAAAGTTTATCTAACAGATGCATTACTTTGCATAGCTATTTTTAGTAAAAGCACTTAAACTCCACTCTGCATTTTTGGGAGATACAATATGTCATCACTAAATAGACCTCTTGAACTTATTCCACCTATCTGACTGTAATTATCAACCATTTAATCAACCATGTGTGATGGCTATTGTGTGAATTAAATAAGGTAATAGGCATGAATTTGTTTTAAAATTTATAATGTCATATGCAAATCCACAGCTGATTATTAACCATCTTTCCAGGCATTTGGATCTGATATGGCAATGTAATTTTTGTAAGAATGAAGCACGCAATCTCATCTTCACATAATTTAATGAATAATATTTTGGACTATACTCTCCAATTTGCGATTCTTGTCATCACACACATTCTTTTTTAAGTGCTTAGATATATTTTGAGTTTAATTAAATTGTATGAATGTTGGTTAGTAAAGTTATTAGGATAATGATAATGGATAACATCACGAAGCTGGAAGAAGACAGATTGGATTTACAAATTAAATTGTACATAGATTTGTTTTTGCAATCCTGCCATGCTGAGAAAAAGTAAGATTAGCATAAATATTAACTATTGCACAATGGATAGCTAGACTTAGAGTATATCTTTATAAATGTTTCCAGTAATTTCAAATTATAATTCATTAATGTTCTATATTTAGATACACAGCATCATAGAATTTCTACTTAAAGCAATATGTCTGATAATTCTATTAGGTTTCTACAACTTATATATTTATAGGATTAGAGCAAATGAGAAGTTTCTTGATTGGATATAGAAATGTAACTATATACACTGTTAGCCAAGGTGAAATTTATTTTCTGTACTTACACACAGGATATTTCCCTTTCTAGGAGTATGCTTTGTCCCTTTATCTAACTGGCAAACTCCTATTCATCCAGTTTTTCATAAAACCACACCTAAGCAGCACAGGAAAGAGGAAACGCTCCTTTGACAGTTATGAAGTATTTCTGACTCGTGTGGAAAGAACCCAGTGCATTGTCGCCAGTGGCCTTGTCTATGCTATCACAGGACAGGGCTTCCCTTATGTCCAGAGACTTTCTGTTCCTCCTCAGCCCATAGCTTTAGAATCAGGTACTTCTCTGTTTTTTGATTCTCAGAACTTGAGGTTAAAATTGGAAAAAAAGATTATGGATTCTTAGAACTGGAGGTTAAAACTGAAAATGAGATAATGTAGTAGTGGCACAAGTAAGCACTTCTCTTCTCTTATTTACCCAATCCCCCATCCCTCTGATAAAAACCAGTGCATTAGTTTCCTTATGGCCTCACTATAGTTATATTCCATCTACACAAAGAGGTGTTCATGCTATTTTTATCCTTCATCCTTCAACCGACATTCATCAGCTACCTTCCCTGCAGTAAGGCTTGAGAAAGATACTTACACGTAATTATCTTATTTAAACCAAATGCTAAGCTTATTGTGTCCATGAATACAGTGGTTCGACTAATTAAGTAAATTGCTCCCTATGCGCATGAGTCTTTTTTCAATTTATACTTTGAAATAATGAGACAGAAATTACAAAGCTAGTGCAGTCTCCACGAGCATTTCACTCGGTTTCTCCCAAGGGTTCTGTCATGGACAACGTTTGAGCAGCATCGAAGTAGAAAATGGACAGTAGTGAAGCACGCGTGTACAGTTCTCCCCTGTTTGCATCCTATGAGTTGACAGCCACCATCAGATGTAGAATTATTCCCGTAGCAAAAAAATTTCTCTCACACTCTCCCTTATAGTTACAATCACACCTCCTCTAACCACTATTCCTAACCCGGACGACCACTGATTTTCCAGTTTTATAATGCTGTCTTTTGTAGAGAGCTGTTTAGCTGAAATCATACGATAAGTAGCATCTGCCAATTGACCTGTTACATTCAGCATAATGCCCTTGGTTTACCCAACTGTGGCCTGTATCAATTCTTTGTTTTTTATTTTTTGTTGCTGAATGGAATCATTCAATATGACTGCATGACCATCTTCTTAACCACTCACCTATTGCTGAATATTTGATTCCTTCCCATTTTTTGCTTGTAACAGAAAAGTTGCTTGGAGCAGTTATGTTTTTCCATCATTTTACTTTTTTAATCTACATACGTTGTTATATTCTAAGTGAGACTCTTGACAACAGCATCTGAGACAGAATCTAATAGTTTTTTTTTATCCTATTCTGTCATTTTCTGTATTTTCACTGATGCATGTAGACAACCCAGTTTGAATTTAATTATTGACTTGTTAGAGCTAATCTCTGACACTTTTTTGTTATGTTTATTCTCTATTATTTTTGTTTCTTTGTTTTCTTTTTTAATGTCTTCTTAAGCATTACATGAAAATTTTTCATAAATTCACCTCATCGATATTGTTTTTTACTGTATCTCTTTGCACAGCTTTTTAGAAGTTGCTCTCCATATTAATTTTTAAATATACAATTAATAATCTAAAGGCATCCAACTTTTATGGTTCTAGTGAAGTACAGAAACCTTATTTCTTTTATGCTGCCCAATTAAAACATATTTCTCATAAATATTTTTCTGCATATATGAGAAAATATTTTCGAGAATATGTCATAGATCTTGTTTCAATTGCGAATCAGATTTTAAAAACTCAAATAAATGGAAATTTTTACTTTTACCATTTTTCATTCTTCTTTCTTTTTGTTCTAGGTTCCCTTCTTTATTGTTTTGTCTCATTCTCAGTTCCCTTCTTCATTGTTTAAATTTCTGATAGTCATTCCTTTATAGTAGATCAACCAGAGATAGATTCTTTTAGCTTTCTTCATCTGAGATTATTTTGATTTTTTCTTTATTCCTAACATGAGTTTTCACTTCGTGTAGAATACTGAGCTATTAAAAGATGTCAGCAATTATTTAACATTATTGCAGCCTTAAAATGGTCATAAAATAATATTTGAAAATCAAGTAAAAAGTCTGGAACTTTTGAAATCCAAGACAGCAGTATTATTTTTGGTGTTTTTCATAAGTATTGCTATGTGTAAGTATTGGAACTGTAAATTAATAATGTAAACTATCAATCAAAATGACAATAACTAAGAGACTTAAGGATTTGTCAGAGACAGTAGTCTCAGGATTAACAGAGTAAACAAAGTCAAGTATGCATTAGACTGTGGATGAGCAATCTCAAGTTTATGGAGCAATGTATCATATTTTCCTTTCTTGGTAAACAAAGTAGTTCTTTAAAAAACTGCCCTGATTGTTCTTTTATGTCTTCCCTATGTCTGATATATTAGTCAGCATTACCATTTCTTAGACATAATATCAACACTAACAACTGAATAAAGGAGACTTTTAATTTAGTTCATGCTGTCAAGGGGTTCAGTTCATGGTCACCTGATTCAGGTCAGGAATATCATGGCAGCCAGGAACTAGAGCAAGGGAATGGTGCCAGAGGTGCCAGGTAAAAGACATCAGATACAGACCCAAGATCAATCTCCATGATCCACCAAACCTACCCAGAAGTGTGCCCCACCAATTCCCTGGGCAGATGCCAAGTTAACACAATCAAGCCCAAGCCTCCAGAATACTTTTTCTTTAAGACAAGAGAGTTGCATGGTTGCAACTGACCTTCCATGGGCAGCAGAGCCTGGGCTATTTACTGTGTGATTAAGATTAGTTTGCTGACTTCTCTACCAGACATTTTAAAAGAGTTTTGAATTTTGAATGTTGTTTTGCACCTATTTTGGCCCACTACAACTTCCATAATTATAATAATGTAACCTTAAGACAGGAAATGTTAATTACTAATTATCAGAAAAAGTAGAAGACTGTAAAAAAGGAAAATTATTAGCTAAATTTCATGTGCACTGTTGGAATCCATTGTTTAAAGTAATTCTGAAAATAGCTCAAGGTACAAAGCAGAAAGTATTATTTCCTGCTAATGTTCTAAATTCCATTGTCCTCCTCTTTTGTGACAGAAGTCTTTGAAATGACTGAGTGCTGGGCCAACACCAAGGGTGATATAATGACAATGCTGTGTGTGTACTCCTTTCAAGTTGGCACCCTGTCACCCAAACACTGTAATTCTTTCAGGACCTTGTTTCAGGTTTGCAGTCCTGACACTGCACTCTGCTCTCCAATGTTAGAATGAAAAAAAATTCAGTCAAACTGGCAATTTATGCTGATGACATTTCAACAATACTAGATCTTCAGATTACAAACTATGGTTCCAGTTCCATTGTGCAGTAGCATTCTCTACAGAGCTTTTTGAATTTCCATAATGGCTTTACATAATGGATAATTACATAATGAAAGAATCTACATAATGATGGCAAGTGAAACTTTTACCATAAGATTGCACACCAATAGTTCATATAGGCAGTGAAAATTCCTCTTTGTTCTGAGTTTTCTTTATAACTTTAGCTTTCATTTGTTTGTTTCCCAGGTCCCCTCAATTTCTATCCAGTTAGTGGTAGTCTATGCTAAATTGCTTGTTTTCAGAACTTTTAATGCCTGATATTTGAATATTGAAGACAAGAAAATTTGTTAGTATTTTAACACATGCATAAGACCAAACAATGGACCCGATGATATGATTAATCATTGCAAAAATAGTTCACTATTTTCAGAGCAAAATGCTTACCCACATGAAACAAAACCAAACAATGCAAAACAAACCAATGAAAGTCAGAAACACATCAAGTAATTCACAATAGATCTGGTCTTTGTTTTGTTTTGTTGTTTTCTTGTCGATCTTTTTTTCTGAGAGAACTGGGCATTAGAAACAAATGCATTATAGATTATATCTTCCCTTAGAGGACTGAATTAGACCAAAAAATAATGGTAAATATTAAGTTGTTTATATTTGAGAATTACATTTTTGAGAATCTGTTGCTCCAATGATTTCAATGTCATGTTAGATGTACTAGGGAAAGACATTAGATAAATTACTATGTCTAGACAAATTAGAGATTTGGTTAAAGTTATCATCTTTGAAAATTCTGCTTTTACTTTGGTTGTAAATTTCATGCTAATTCAAGACAAGGTAGAATTCTATGGGCAAAATATCAATTCACATCATTGGCTACATGCTATAGACATTCAGAAAGAGCACCAGTAGGCATGGTGGGTGTGTAAAATGAGTCTTTCTAGATAGTCACATTAAATACTAGTTACCGAGCAAGTAATATTCCCCAGCATTTCTGACAAGGGTTCAGTTAACATTTGTTAACTGTTTTTATGTGAAGTATTGCCATTTAATGTGCCACATTCATGAGGAAAACAGCATGTTGTTAACTTGTACCCTTATTATACTGATCATTTGAACCTCATAATCCCCCTCTCACCCCGCTGAATCAGTGTTAGGTCTTGTTCCTCAAAGTTACTTTTATATATAAACAAGACTTACTGGAATTTCCTGCTATTCCTAAATCTATTCTGAAATATATATGAATAAGAAATAGAAAATGACTTAATAATCAATTTTTTAAAACATCAAGATCCAACATGCCCATAACAATTACAAACAAGAATACGTTGTTGGCTTATACATTATTATTAGAAGAGTTTCCACGCAAAATGAATGCATTATTCTTGGATTTTGATTGTAATCCAAGTTGTGTTAAAATTATATTTTTGTTAGCTTCACCATAATTAGGAATAATCATCATTAGTGGAAAATTAGAATACTTCTAATAATATTGGATCTTTAAAACTCTGATTAGCACTTTGTATATTATCTTTTAGATTCAGGCAAATAGAGCTAAATGTTTCAGAAAATTATAGCTGCATAGTATAGAATATTGGTCTATTGGGTTTGTTAAATGTTATAATATCTTAGGAAACTATAAAGTTATTATATGATGAATAAATATCTATTAACTGATTAATCTTTTAAAAATTGATATAACTAAAAATCGTACTTGCATTGACCACATGTATGGATAGATAATTGCTCAAATATATTGTACAGAAAGCTAACAACCTTTCTGAAGTTATTAAAATTCTATATAAGAAGACAATGTAACCTACTGTTCAAAATGACATGGTTGGGACTTGGGCTACCTGGTCACAAACTCTACCTCTGCCACTAACTGTATTTTTAGCCTGAGAAAATTTCTTTAACTGTCTGTGCTTTGGGTTAGTGATCTGGAAAATCAGATTTAATAATGGTGATCTGACTGGGTTGTTATGTCAAAGAACTATTATAAGTGGAGTTTAAAGGAATACACACCCAAAATTCAGAACCCCTGTATCAGCTATTACTAAAATGTAACTTACAAGCCGGGCATGGTGGTGCACACCTTTAATCCCAGCACTTCGGAGGCTGAGGTAGGAGGAGTGTTGTGAGTTCGAGGCTGGTTTGGGCTACACCGCGAGCGCAAGGCCGGCCTGTGCTACACAGTGCGACCCTGCCTCAAAAAACCAGGGCTGGGTGTTTGGCTCAGTGATTTAAGTGCCTGTCTGACAGGCGAGAGGTTGTGAGTTCAATCCCCGGTGCCGCAAAAAAAAATAAATAAATAAAAATAAAAAAAATAAAATGTAACTTACTTTTTATTGTTGCATTAAAATTGTTTCAAGACAAATAATAAGATAGTGATAAATGCTGTGGCCTTAGGAGATAAAATCATGTAAATATTGCATAATGCTTGCATTTCTAAACTGGTGAAAAGGTGTTTAGTATTTTGTTTTGTTTTGTTACTTTCTGCACAGAAAGTAGAGAAGGGGATATTTAATGAGCAATGACCACAATGACTTCCCAAAATAAGAGTGTGAATTATTTATTCAGATTGCAATAAACTGTGGGTAAAGAGAGAAGGACAAAGAAACACAATGTATTGGCAGAAGGGTCATTTTTTTTTT
>RJWM01019485.1:0-39037 GCA_004363535.1 Dasyprocta punctata | reverse complement strand
AAACAAGCAACAGCTACTTATGGCCCCACATTCTCTTTATCCTTGTGTTTTATAGAGCTTATTAGACAACAGGTTATGGTCTCTAATGATTGGAAAGGAATGGCTAAAACATGTTTAGGTCTGGTGGATTATTTATTTTGGAAGGAAAATTTTTTGACTTGTGTGTAGATCAGGACACTTTCATTGTCACTTACAATGTGGCCATTACAAAAGACATGCTAACCTGAGAAAATGCCTTTGCTACCACAAATAATCAACTCATTTTTGAATTCCAAGTATAAGCTGCTACAAAGGCTTAGAGAGAACTTCCATCAAAGGGTGATATATTCCTTTATCTGACCTCAAATTTTCAGGATTTTGTGGCACATTTATTGCATATCAGTAGGAGAATTAGCAACAGCACAAAGACTGGCAAGATAATTGTTCAACAACTGGCTTTTGAAAATGCAAATAAATGGTATAAAGAGGCTTACAAGCTCACAAAAACTGGATTATGCTGTCTGAGATTATCCAGATTCGTGCAGACATTGGCCCCTCTTATACACAAGGGGCTGCATTGGCAGCAGCTATTACTCAGGCTATTCAACCACAGCCTAAACAAAAGGGAAGGAACAAGATCTCTTGTTTCAGCTGTAGGGGCAAGGCGCATTTTGCCTGAAATTACTCTACTTCACTTGTAGGGGCAGCACAGCCACTATTTTCCCCTTCAGCAAAGTCAGGTCTCTGTTCAAAGTGTAGATGAGGATATCATTGGGCTAATAAATGTAGATCTAAGGTTGGTGTGGAGGGCTGACCTATTCTGGGAAACTTGCAGTGAGGCTACCCCACCTCCACCAAACAGTGGGAGCACTTTCCCTAATTTCTCCCCAGCACTCTCCTCCACTGCCAAGTATGTTTCTGAACTCTGGCAAGCAACAAGAGACAGTGGAGGTTTGGACCTCAGTCTCTCCTCCAGATTTGTACTAACTCCTGACCTGGGACACCAAGCTATTCCTACTAGAGTCAATGAACTTCTGCCCCAAGGAACAGTGGGACCCCTGCTAGGTCACAGCAGTCGCACTTTAAAAAGTCTCCAGGTTTTGTCTGGTATCATTGATGCTGATTATACAGAGGAGATCAGAGTTATGGTTCGAACTAGTCAACACATTGTTCAAGTCACCCCAAGCACTTGTATTGCTCAATTGGTCATTCTTCCTTTGACAAACATTGAAAATTATGTAAATAAACAAAGAGAATCCAAGGATTTTGGGTCCTCTGATACTTATTGGGTTCAGCAGATTAAACAAGACCATTCTTAAGTAAAATTGATTATCAAAAGAAAAACATTGAAAGGGCTTTTGAACACAGATTCAGATGTTTCAGTTATTGCCCATAGCCATTGGACTATGGCATGGCCTTTGGATACAGCAACTACAGATCCACAGTGGGTGGGCAATGTTTCTTGTTCTAGTAGAAGTGCTAAACTGTTAACCTGGAGGAATGCAGAAGACCACTCCGGGCATTTCTCACCTTATATACCCATATATCCATATACCCATCAACTTATGGGGTTGTGACATATTACAGCATATATGGGAGCATTTTTGGTCAATCCCAACTCTTTGGTAACTTATCAAATAAGGTTTTCTCCCCACTCAAGGACTTGGTACATACAATCAGAGAAGGAAAGAAATCCTTCCAGTAGACCCTAAAAAGGATCACTTTTTTAGGTTACTCACTTTCACATTTTCAGGAGGGGCCCTGATCTCGTCTCTGATCCCACAGGCAGCATCCAAGATAACTTGAATGTCTGATGACCCTGTTTGGGTTGATCAGTGGCCCCTCACTAAGGAGAAGTTACAGCAGCTCATACACTGGCTAATAAGCAGGTGACAGTGGGTCATCTAGAACCCTCCAATAGCCTTTGGAATGCTCCAATTTTTGCGATAAAAAAGAAGTCAGAAAGGTAGCAATTACTATAAGATTTGTAGGCTGTTAATCATATCATTAAACCTATGGGAGCACTTCAACCAGGATTGCACAGTCCCATAGCTATCCCTCTACATTTTTCCCTCATGGTGATTATTTTAAAAGAATGCTTTTTAACAATCCCTCTCCATACTTAAGATAAAACGTGTTTTGCCTTTAGTTTACCCTCCATTAACTGTCAGGCCCCTGTGTGATTTTCCAATGTTATTGTCTGCCACAAAGAATGGCTAACAGTCCTACCCCATGTCAAGAATTTGTAGCTGTAGCCATTTTGTCAGTCTGTCAGGCCCATTCACCTGTTCATCTTATTCATTACATGTATGACATTCTTCTAGCACATGAATCCTTACCCACCGTGCACAAAATATTTCTTTAATTAGATGGTACCCTTTGTAATGCAGGCCTGGTGGTGGCCCCTGAAAAGATGAAAACCACGGCACCCTTCTCATATTTGATTCCTCTTATTCAACAGAGTCATATTGTGTCTCAGATTGTTCAGATCCAGGTTAATCATCTTGTATCCTTAACCGATTTTCAGATTTTACTTTGTAATATCAATTGACTCTGATTAGGTCTTAAGCTAACAACTCATGGTTTAGGCCGTCTCTTTGACACTCTCAAAGGGGACCTGGTCCCCATATCGCCAACAGCACTTACCTCAGAGGCTCAAGCTACATTGGACAAAATTAATCTGGCCCTTTCTAATGCTCAACTATTCAGCTCTTTGGTCGTGAGGTTCCAACTGTCATTTTCCCCTTTACTGCTGTTCAATAACAGTGGCTATAGCAATTTTCATCCTCTTGGCAATTCACATTGGCTAAATTCCCTCATGATATTGATTGTCTTTATCCTCCAGACAATTAATTCAGTTTGCTTCCTTCACACCTTTTGTCTTTCCTTCAAAAATAAGCTAGGTTTCCATAGCACAAGGTGTCTCTCTTTTCCCAGATGAGTCCTCTTTGAGCCAGGGGTTTTTGTAACCACCTTGTCTTCTCAAATACAGAATACAGGTTTTTCTTCTGCACAAATTACTGAATTTCAGACTATGTATGGGCCTTAAAAGATCATTTATCCACTCTTTTTAGATATTAACCTCTTTTCAGATAACACTTATATCTGTAGTGTGTCGCGTCACACTGAAACTGCCACTATTCATACTGACCATAGCTCTTTTTCATTTGTTTCACACTCTCCAATCTGTCATTTGGTCACACCACATTCCCTGCTTTATCAGTCATTTATGTTCTCATTTGTAATTGCAGGGGACTCTCACTGAGGGAAACGCTGCAACAGACAGATCACTGGCTACTGTCATCATTACTCCCTCAGATGCTATTCAACAGGCTTCTGCCTCCCATGCCACTTTCCATCGATACTCTTCTGCCTTATATGAACATTTCCTTTTAACCTGTGTGGAGGCTCAACAAATTGTTAAATAATGTTTCTCATGCATAATACATCTTCCCTCACTCCCTGTGGGAGTTAATCCCCAAGGGTTACACTCTAATCATATCTGGCAAATGGATTTCACTCAAATTCCTGAATTTGGTTTTCTATACTTGGTCCACATTTCAGTGGATACTTCCTCAGGATTTATTTTTGCTTCCACCTGCACTGGTGAAGTGACTAAGCATGTCATTGATCACTGCTCGGATGTTTTTGGCACCCTTGGCTGTCCATGAGCACTTAAGACTGACAATGACCCAACTTACACAAGTGTTGCTTTCCAAACATTTTGTAAAATTTCTGCATTTCTCTTACCATGGGAATTCCTTATAACCCTCAAGGTAAAGGAATTGTTGAACATGCTCACTGTGCACTCAAAACTCAACTGAAAAAACTAAAAGGAGAATCCTTCCCTACAAAAATTCACACTTCATAATAGACTTCACTGGGCATTAAATATTACTAACTTTTTAAAACCTACTAGGGATAAGACTATAGCAGCAGAATGACAAATCAATCAGGTAAAGGAAAAGAAGCTAGGAAGGGTCCTTTGGAAAAATCTGCATACCGGGCAATGGGAGGGACCAAGCCCAGTGCTCTATAAGGCCAAGGGTATACATGTATCTTTCCAGAGAATGCTGAATGGCCTATCTGGGTGCCAGAGCATGCTGTCCAGCTGTATGATGGACATGGACCCAGAAAAGGAGTTGGTTCTACCTTTCAAGAAGCCAATTCTCTGTCCAATGGAGCACTGGTTTCTTGATGCCTTGGAGACCATGCCACAACCAATATGATCAGGCTGAGGCTGGGTGCAACCTCAGCCCAGTTAAAGACGTTGACCCATGATGCAGAGGAGATTGTAACCAAAAAATGGGAAAACAAGGTCTGAGACAGAGTGTGTGGATATGATTGGATGTGAAAATTGCTAGTATTATTAAAAATACGTATTAATTATAGATAAAGATTGTCTTCCTTTAAACTTTTCTTGTGAGAGATGACAAAAGTTTTTTTTTTTTTTTTTTTTTTTTTCATTCCAGGTATCAAACTCATGACCTCATGTTTGCCAGGCAGGTGTTTATGCCACTGAGCTAAATCCCCAGCACAAAAGAGTTATAATATGACCAAAAATATATTTGAGTGCACTCTGATTTTATAAGTAGATGATCTGTGTGTCTGTTTGTATGTTAGACCAACTGTAAACAGCTGTTTAATTTAGCTCAACCATCTTTTTCTTTTTGAATTTTTGGATTTTTGAAGAATTGTTCATAATTTAATTTGGCTTATAGATTTAGAAAGCATGACTCCACCTGGGTAGCCAGCTGGTCATAATGATATTAAAATTGATTTTCTCATAAGTCATCAGAAATTTGTTAAGATAACTAAAGATTTTTGAAGAATTGTTCATAATTTAATTTGGCTTATAGATTTAGAAAGCATGATTCCACCTGGGTAGCCAGCTGGTCATAATGATATTAAAATTGATTTTCTCATAAGTCATCAGAAATTTGTTAAGATAACTAAATGAGGAACTTTTGGACTTGGGGAATTATTGGTCAGGGCCCTCTTTGGTGAATAAAGGAGAAGCTGCCTGGGAAAAATCATATCCCAGATTTTGTTCATTAATAGGAAGCCCCAGTGATCTCCGTAGCCTTATGGGAGATGCCCTAATAAATACTGCTCAAAATATATCATTGTGATACGTTTACAATGGTCATTCTCAAAAGGTTATGTTTTCTGGAAGTAAGACTACAAGGTGTTCTGATCTAAAGATTTTCTGGTACAAAACTAAACAAATCATATGGCTATACAATTGATTTTTATTGATCTTGTGATATATTAAATGTATTCAAGCCTTCAGATATACAGGTCTTCCAAAATATAAAACAGGAATTCTTTATGGTGATAGACTTTTTCTTTCAGATTCAGAAACTTATCTTTCCTTTGTGCTCCAGCTACTTGTGGTAGAAGGCTCATGTCAAGCCAACATGAGATCGGAAGTCAATAATAATTACAAAAACTTATGTGATATATATGCTATGTTTGTGTCACTACATTTAGAGATATTTAGACATGAGGCAGTGTTACACACTTCAGTGATATCCATTAAAGGACAATAAATTATGTGAGAGCTTCTTATATCCTAGGTAAAAATGATTGACAAGCCAGGCATGGTGGTGCACTCCTGTAATCCCAGCACTTGGGAGGTTGAGGCAGGAGAATTGTTTACAAGTTCAAGAGTGACCTGGGCTACAAAGTGAGCCAAGGCCAGTCTAAACTGCTTAGCAAAACTCTGTCTCAAAAAGACAAAAAAAAAAAAAAAAAAAAAAAAAAAAAAAAAAAAAAAAAAAGAGGATTGAAAAAAAGGCTGTTCTATGTCCAAATGGAAATTTAAGTGTTATAAAAACATCATCATGATTGCCATGTAAAATGTTTTATATGGCTTTTAATGTCCATTTTTCTGTGTAAAACTGTATAACTGATGTCTGTTAACATTCTGCCAGGATTCAACTACTAGAATATCCATGGTGGCAGGAAATAGTGGTTCTGTTTTATGTTTCAAGGTGCTTGATATTTACATAAAATTATAACATTAAGATCAGTGCTCCTCCTGCTGGGCGTGGTGGCGCACGCCTTTAATCCCAGCACTGGGGAGGCTGAGGTAGGCGGAGCGTTGTGAGTTCGAGGCCTGCTTGGGCTACAACGCGAGCATAAGGCCGGCCTGAGCTACATAGTGCGACCCTGCCTCAAAACACCAGGGCTGGGAGTTTGGCTCAGTGCCTTAAATGCCTGCCCTGGCAGGCGCGAGGTTGTGAATTCAATCCCCGGTGCCGAAAAAAAAAAAAAAAAAAAAAAAAAAAAAAAGATCAGTGCTCCTCTTATAATGTAAACCTTCTCTTTTGAATGTTCAACAACTGAGGTTTAGATACCAAAAACTAGAAAGATAGATGGACTAAGAGGACAGCCAATATTTTGATCCTGCCCTTACAGGTCAATAAAGAGCCACGATGTAGGAGAATGTCTGCTGTGACAACATATAATCTGGTGAGTCCCCGGCCTCCTGACCAAGGAGATTGTTGGATCACAGAGGAAGGAGATCAGTGGTGTATAGTGTGCCTGAGGAGAGTCACCAGGAGAGAGAAGTTTCCCAAGCTTTCACAGGAAACTTGTTGGTCAAGCAGTGGTCATGATTCATTCAGACAGCTGACACTGATAGAACTGAGAAGTGTTATACATAGTTCCAAGATTAATCCTGAGGAGAGTTAACTGACCTTTACAGATAGCAAAAGATTAATTTTATTTGACAGGTACTTCAATATTAGAATGACCCACCATACCTGCTTTCCAGAAACTGTGCAGTTATCATTAAAATTCCTGTATACCTGGAAATTTCAATTCCACGAAACAGAGATACAGGTAACTCACAATGTGTCCAACATTGAATATTTTACCCTAAAAGGTTACTTCCTTTTGAATTCCTAAATTTCTAGATATCATTTTTATGGCTTTTGTTTAGATGTTCCCCCAAAGCTTTATGGGTTCATAGGTGGGACTTTTTCCAGAATTGACTTGATCTAGAGTGTCTGATGCTGGAATTGATTCGTGGTGCAAGGCCAGGATCAAGGACACTAGGATTAAGAGTGTGAGTGCTACCCACCCTAAGTAATCTGGATAAAATAAAAGGCACAGGAAGATGCTGTTGTGGTCCCTTGTTGTTTTTGCTACCTTGTGGGTGTCATGAACTATTCTCTTGGGCAAGTCACCTCTGCCAACTCACCTTGCCTTGGAGTCAGTCAATTATGGACTGAAATCTCTACAAACTCTTTCACCCTTTAACTTTGGGCATCAGGTTTTTGTCTTGGCAATGAGGAATGTAACTAAGATATCACCAAATTGGTAGTCATACTTGTTATGGAAGCAAGCATATATTTCACCTGCTGTTTGCATTTATTCACATCATATTTATTAGTTTTCAAGTACCAAAATATCTACTTTTATAGAATTTGCATTTCACCGTGGAAGAACAGAAAAATAAAAGTTAAAATAACATATGAGATTTCATTAACAGTGATGTAAGAACAAAATGAAATAGTTCAAAAATACTAAGTACAGTGTGTTCATGTAACAAACTTCTGCCAGCATCAGCACTGCCAAGCAATTCTCCCTTTTTCATTAAAATGCCATGATTTACTGAAAGTTAATTCCACTGCTAAATTCACGGGGGCACATACTTGTCATAATCCATCATAGTAATTTCAAATCACTTCCCCATTGATCCCAAGCTGAAGCTAATGAACTCACGACATTATTCTGGTTATGTTGATGCCTTCAGATTTGTTCAATTGACCTAATTTGGTCCAATCAGTGTGAAAAATTTACATTCCAATACTATAAGAAGCATACTTTTTTTTTTTTATTAAATTTCACCATGGAAACATATTGTCCAGCTGCTTTGGTAACTGTCTTGTTCATTCAAGGAACAAATCATGGAGGAAAGGAAGGGAAAGGGAACAAGAAAAGATACATAGATGTACCAATTCCTCACATGTAATGTAAGCACTGTGTATGGCACACATGTACTGATAAAAAGAAAGAAAGAAGCCAATTTACAAAGGTAAGAAAATAGCCAAGGAACAGAATGAGAGATTATGTTACAAATGAAGGCCACTATATGCTTTTGGCTTTATTTGAGTGTCATAAAAGTGGTTTCATGATTTTTGTTACTGCTCAAATACATGGTGCAGACACTTTAATCTCAGTGATTATTCATGTATTTGTTCCACTAGAAATACATTTTCTTCATTCTTGTCTTAGATGAATAAAAAGATTTCAGAAACATTTTACAAAAGGACTTCCACCTAGGTGAACTGCTTATCTACTGTTTCTGTAATATAACAATACAAAATTCTCACTGTAATTCTATGTTTACATCAATTTTTGTACATCTAATTTAGATGAAATTATGATTAAGAAGCCTCTGATCTTTAATATTTTCTAATTTGGTTTATAAGCACATTTTAAGTTCTAAAAGTTAACTGGTAATTTCTCTGCCACAGTTTTATCTTATAAATTGTATTAGCTATCACACTTCAAGAAAGATAAAATTTAATCTTGCCTTAGAGTTGCAACTTTTCTATTGACAACTGAATATAAACCCCAGCTTTTCTATTGAATATGACATAATTCTTTAATTATTTTCTTGTGACTTACATTTGAAAAGCAAATTAACATACTTTTATTCCCTTTTAGAGAAACATATAATTTTAAATTGTTAATATGGTATGTTCCAATATAAAGGCTTTGTTATTATAAAAAATAAAGCTTTAAATTAAGTTAAAATATCTCCAGTAAGTATTCCTTTTTTAAAGTATAATATTTCTTCTAAGTCACATTTATAGGCAAAATTAATTGTATATTATGATATTTGTCTAATGGTCAAGGAAACTCCCACCAAAGCAGTTTTTCCTCCTTCCTATGATTTTGGTACATCCTGGCTCATACCTAAACAAAATTCTATGATTTCCCAGCAACAATTCATCCGGAAATACTGCTATGTTCTCAAGTTCATACTGAAATTTGCATAAGAGATGAATTAAAAACTGAGAAACACATGGAAATGAATTGCTTCCTATGTAGTGTCCTGCAAGAAACACTTCTACAGTATCTCATCAATAAAAATTATAATAAGAAAAACAGACTAGGTAATGAGATAGTTATCTGTATTGGACAGAAACAACAAACAAACAAAACCACATAAAGCATCTCATGTTCTTCAAACTAAGTCTCAGCAAGAACTTCAAGATCTAGTTGTTCCCTAAGAAAACATATCTGTAGAGAGGTTATCATTTCTTTGCTTCAAATGTTTTGTTCTTCTTACATCAAAACAGTAGCATTTCAAAAGCAGTTTGTCTTCAACATTTAGGAAGACAGTCTGGAATTTTGCAGGGAGTACATGTCATTTGAAACTTTCAAGGAATGCTAGAAACATCATGCTTATACCTGGTAAATGGCCATCCAGTGAATTGAAAGCACTTAATGTTTTGAAATGATTTAAGTGACAGTGTAGAAATAATTATATTCAATATTTACATGCATTTATCAATTTTGAAGTCTAAATTATGACTGGGAGTAATAATGGAAAAATAAAGTGTATTGCACTAATTCTTAAATTTTTGAAAATAGTTTTAAATATAATTCAGAAAACATGTCTATACATATTTATTATATATAGTAATTATATTTAAACTTACTAAAGAAATTTTAGTGTCATGTACTTGCAAGTATATGGGGCAGAAAATGTCTTCCTAAAAATTAATTTCATTTAACCCCAATTATAATCTCCTGAGTCAACTTCTTTAGACATTTTTTCTTTTTCTTGTTTTTTATTTTAAAGAGGAAAAAGCAGTAAAAACAATGATATAGAATTTCATATCAAGATAATAGAAAATTAACAATGATTAATATATTGTGTATTGTTATCTTCAAAATAGTTGCTCAGATTACAGGATACAGACATGGAAAAGTGATCAAACAATGTAAGCACAAACCATTCTTTTCAATGAACTAAAAGAAATCAGTAGTATAATTATCTTAGCTATGTTGTATATATATATTTTTTTCTTTTCCCTTCCTTCTTTTCTCCTTTCTCCCATCCCAGTTGTTCTTTCTTTTTGAGAAGTTTCTTTCCTTTTCATGACATCTGCTGTAGATTTTGGATCCTATTCTTTCACTTTCTTACACTAGGGAGACAATATGATGTTTACACATGTGAGTCTGATTTATTTCATTTGTGAGTATTATCTCTAGCTGCACCCATTTACCTATAAAAGTCTCGAGTTTACTGTTCTTTATAGCTGAGCTGGACTCCATTTAATAAAAATACCACATCTTTTTTATACACTCCTCAGTTGATTGGCATTTGGGTTGTTTCCAAGTTTTAGCTATTACAAATTGTGCTACTATACACCTGGGTGCACATATATTGTTGTGACATGATGTTTTTAATTCCTCTGGGAAAATACCCAGAAGGGGAATAGCTGAGTCGAATGGGACCTGTAATCCTAGTTTTTTGAGGACTCTCCACGCTGATTTTCACAGTGGTTGCACCAGTCTACAATTCTACAAGCAGTGGAAAAGTGTTCTTTTTTCCCCCACATCCCTCCAGCATTTGTTGTTTTGATTTAATGATAGTCATTCTCTCCAAGGTGAGATGGAATCTCAGTGTTATTTTAACTTGCATCTCTCGAATGGCCAGTGGTGACCACAGGGGCAAAATCTATAGTTATAGAACAGAACCAGTTGTAAATTAAAAGTTTGTATGTGAAATGTTTCCCCTTGTAGAGTGGTTTTACCATGTGGTAGTGAACTTTAGGGACAATAGTGTATAAAACCAAGATAGCTGAGAAGGAAATAGAAGCAAGGCTGTAGGGCAAAGGGTGGTTATGCAAGGTTTGGGAAACTAAAGAAGGGGGTAGAAAAAGAATGAAGGAGTATTCAAGGAATTATCTGAACTTGGTCACTGGGTTTGGGGGATGAGATTATTTCTGTGGTTGGAGTTCTCCCCAGCAATTCAGAAAAGACAAAAAAGAAAAAAGAAGAAGAAGAAAAAGAAAGAAAGAGAGAAAGAAAGAAAGAAAGAAAGAAAGAAAGAAAGAAAGAAAAGAAGAAAGAGAGAAAGAGAAAGAGAAAGAGAAAGAGAAAGAGAAAGAGAAAGAGAAAGAGAAAGAGAAAGAGAAAGAGAAAGAGAAAGAGAAAGAGAAACAAAGAAAGAAAAAATTGAGAGAAAGGGGCCGGTTACCCAGACCAGGATTCTTCCTGCACTGGTTGCAGGTCCCAGGTGTGGCTGATGTGTGGGGCCACATACTTGGATTCCTCCAGCAGAGTCGGTTACTGAGTTCTGGCTTCTTCTCTCGCTGGTTGTAGGTCCCATCTATTGCCCGTGTTGTTACTGTTGCTTCTGACAAGTTCGCACCACTAGTCCCGCCTGTCCATCCTGTGCATCCTGGTTTGAGGCCCTGCTGTGTGGTTGACATTCTGCTGGTTTCTGTGTCTTCCAGCGCTGTTCACCTATTATCCAGGTAGCCACGATGGGAGGAGCCGGGTTCTGTGTCTTTCCACAGGGCTTTCTTGTTTTTATTTTTTAACTGTTGGTTAACAGTTTAGTGAGACCATATTTCTTGATGCATCAGTCTTAAACAATATTTAACTATGTGTTCATAAGGATTGAAAGTGGGAGACAGCTTGCTTTAAAAATTATGTTTCATTTGCTTACACATTTAGGTTGTTCTCTGGGTATGATCAATGTTGCACTAGCAAATGTTTAACAGTGAACTCACTGAGGAGGAAAAGAAGCCCAATTTGTAATGTGTGCCAATTTCTGCCATGAATACTCCCACAATGACCAATTCCAAAGAACAAGAGAATTGACTAGAAAGATCATTGAAAATTCAGCATCTGTTCAACTAACCAGCACAGCCAATGACTGGATTAAGGTAACTGGCATATCATAATCACCTTGGTGAGGCAATTATATTCATCACCAACTCAAGCACTCTTACCCATATCCACACACTCACCCTTTCATTCTGTTAAAATGGACACTAGGTCCCATGTTCTGCCCCTATAGGAAGAAATTTCTCTTGGAGTGTTCTTGTGTTTCCCTAAACCATTAAATTGTCCTTCACATGAATTCATTCTCATAATGCAAACATGCTGTAGATATCCCATCATAAATTACCTTTTTCACAAAATGTTGTATTAGCATAAACAAAAATAGAGCAAAAGAACAAAAACAATTTTTGAAAGTTAAATTACTTGATGGTAATTAGCTATAGAACACAGATAGAAACTTGTGTCAGTGTACACTAAAGGATGGACTAGCAAATTGTGGTACTGAGACTATTAGTTTTAATTTTTGAAGAAAATTTGTATGCATACAAGGAATATATAATTAATTACAAATATTGATATTTTTAAAAGTAAATTTAAAATTTAGGTGGAATGGGGCCTGGTTTAATAAACCTGTAATCCTAGCACTCAGAGGCTGAGACAGGATGATCACCTTGAGAAAATAAAAAGAAATAAAATTTAAATGGAAATAAAAAGATATTATGCTGACCTATTAAGTAAGCCATAATTTCCTAATTAAAGCTGAAATACCACCAAAAAAATAAGGACAACATCTATTAATTTGATTCCAAAAATACGAAGCTCAAGATACTTATTTTTAAAAAACAGAGGACTAGTTGGTTTCAAAACAAACCCCTTATGGCCTGGGAATATACCTCTGTAGTGCTTGCCTAGCATGTATGAGGCCCTGGGTTTGATTTCTAGCACCACAGGTAAATGAGCAAACCACCTGCAGTGAACAACTAAAGATAGTCTAAAATATTAAAAATATGTACATAAAAGTGTCAGAAAGCTACTAGGGTTGTGAATACTTGAGGAGCCAAAATCTCTAAGAATGAAGTCTGTAGATGTAGACCCTGGCATGGTATTTGACAATACTTCAATGCTACATGAGTCCATTATTCTGATGATGTGGTGGAGAGGGAATGAGATTGAGCAAAAGTACTACTGGGCTTTTAACAATTTTGTGAGAGCAATAAGATACAAGTCAAAGATTTAAATCCAGAAATAAGAAAGGGATCTTGTAAACAGACAAAGCTTTCAAAATGGTTACATTTTAGGTTAAGAATAAAACAGAATTAGAGCAGTTCACAGAAGAACTAAACTCTAAAGCTCAATCCATGATTGAATCGGTAATTCTTCCCTAAAAGAAGATCATATTATCCAGTGCTTCAAACATTTTTCTAAAAGTTTTCATAAATAGTATCACTGAAACAAAACTCACAAGGCAGGCAAAAAGAAATTAAGAGCTAGCCAAATATTAGAAAAAATATAATGTAAAGAGCAGGATAGAAATCAAAGGTAAAATCACAGACAATAAAAATCCTCACAAGAAGTAAAATGAAATGGAAATGACATGCTGCCCTGTGGTACAATGATATGGAAATTCTAAATAAAAAAAAAAAAAGAAAACAATGAGGTAGACGTCCCCATCACAGCAGTGGAGAGGTAGCAGCAATGCCAGAGCAAATTGGAAACCTGCAACAAGAATGAAGTCAAACATAAGTTCAGGTGTTCGGCCAGCTTAGAGCTGGGTACCCTACTGTTCAAAGGGCAGTGGAACCACATGGTGTCCCTGCCAGGATGTGGACCAAATGTGTGACAATATTAGCAAATAGTCTCTCAAATAGCAGTGTGGTTCCTGGTCAAAAGAAATTTGAAAAACTTTAAGGGAAGGAAAGTGGGAAGGTAACTATAACTGGGCATTTTCCCCAACCACCATTACTTTTTCTCTCTCTGACATTCCTGTTTAAATAAAAAGCTATTTTCTAAAAGTTAATGGTAAATTCAGAGGCCAGGGGCAATTAGGGCTGATAGCAAGAAAGGAAGGTGGTGAAGAGAAACAGACAGCACCACCAGAGGAAACTTCCTCCTCAACTGCAGGCGTCTATCTAAATTACAGAGGAATGAGCACTGAGAGAAAACCAGGAGTGCCAAAAGACAGTGAAGAGACAGGGGGAACTGCCTGAAAGTTTGTGAATAACAGAAAACTTTAGGCTGAAATTCACTGGAGGGAACAGAGAGGTTGACCCAGTAAGAATCCTGTGGAAAATAGCAGCACTGGAACTTGGAGGAGTAAAATCATTGGTTCTAGAATGCAGTGGAGTGTTGGTTCTCCCCTGAATCTTGCTTGTAGTCAGCAAGTGAAACAGATTCAGTGACCCTTTTTTTGCATCCTTCTTCTTTGTTACTCTCAAAGTGGGGGTGTGGAACTTAAGAGAGTATGCAATTGTTTAGGGGTGTGGATCACTGTTTTAACTTACAATTTCAACATTTTATTGTTTGTATTTCTTTCCAGTACCTTATAATAACAATCATCTTGGAGAACTGTCATATTTATATATTGCATCTTGATCATTTTTACTTTAATATTTTAATTTGTATAATGGATTTCTGCTAAAATAATTGAAGAGATCAAAGTCAAAACCAAAAACAGATGCCAGAAGCAATTAATTAGCTGTTCAGTGAATTTAAAAAGTATAAAAATAAACAGATAAATTATGAAATTAATAAATTGATCAATGTAAGGTAAGTGACATAGACTGACAGATAGTTTAAAAAAACTATAGCTTGCATACAAGACACAGCTCATTCGTAAAGAAATAAACTGAAAGTTAAAGAATGTAAAATGATACTCCATGGAGCCTGATAGCAAGGAGTACCTATTCTAAGTCTGACAAAGAGAACTTCAGAGAATGTTTAAGTAAATACAAAAATATTGAAATAATCTCTTGCATTCTATCAGGTCATAGGAGAATTAATCTAGAAATCAGCAGCATAAGTAACTACAGAAATTACACAAACACATGGTGACTAAATAATACACTTTTGAATAAATCATTGATCATAGAATAAATCAGAGAAGAAATTTAAAAATTATTAGAAGCAAATGACAATTCCAGTAAAACATATCAGAACCTGTGGACCACAGTGAAAGCAGTTCTAAAAATAAGGTTTATAGCTGTGAGTCTGTATACTAAAAAATAAAGAAGATCAAAATGAGTAACCTAATGATGATTCTAGGAAAACAATAGCAATCCAAACCAAAACTTGCAAAAAGAAAGAAATTATGAGAATCAGAGTGGAAATCAAGGAAATTGAGATTTTAAAAGATGCAAAGGATCAGTGAGTCAAAAAGTTGTCTTTTAAAAGATAAATGAGATTGATAAAATCCAGCAAATGATCAAAAAGTAGAGATAATACCTATACCAATGCAATTAGAAACAAAAAAGATTAATTGCAACAGACATCACTGAAAATCAGAGGCCTACAAGAAACCATTTCAAAAAACTTACATTCCAATAAATTAAAGAATCTTGGAGAAATGAATAAATTCCTAGACATATTTGACATAAAAAAATGAACCAAGAAAATATATTAAACTTGAGCAAAAAATGGCGGATAATGAAATTGAAGTAGTAATAAAAATGCTGCTTCTAACTAATAAAAGACCATGACTCACTACTGCATATTACTAGAATTAGAGAAAAGTTAATGTCTATGCTTTTCAAACTCTTCTATGACATTCAAACTAAAGGAAGATGGCCAAATTCATTCTGTGACACCAAAATAACCCTAATACTAAAACTGGACAAGATTGTAAAAAAGAAAGAAAATTACATTACAGGCCAGTGTTTGATGAACATAGGCAGAAATGTTCTCAGTAAGAAACTTGCAAGCAGAATGCAACAAATCATTAAAAAGGCATACTTTGACAAAGTTGACTTTATCCCAGGCATACCAAGGTAGTGGAATATATGTAAACCAATAAATGTAATATGGCACATAAATAGAACTAAGGATACAAAAATCACACTATCATCACAACATATGCATAAAAAAAATCCTTGACAAAATCCAACGTTTTGGTGAAGGAGGTAGAAGTAAAAATTGTCCAGACGCAATATGTACATGTGTGAACTTCCCAAGATAAATAATAAAAACATACATTAATAATATTTTTAAAATCCAACATCCTTTCATTGTAGAAAAAAAAAACTCTGAGAAAAACAAGTGTACAGAAACCTTACCTCAAACTGATAAAAGCTATTGATGACAAATACAGCTATCCTCATATTAAATGGGGAAAAACTGAAAGTATTCCCTCAAAAATTAGGAACAAGATTCCAGTCTCGTAAGTCCTCTTCAACATAGTGATTGAAACTGTTTCCAGAGAAATCAGGAAGGGGTTGAAAAGAAAGAGATACAAACAGGAAATGAAGTCGATTAAGACTGCATGTAGATGATATAAACATGCAGGGACAGGAATCCCGAGGCAGGGATAGAAGAGGGAAGCAGACTTCAAAAGGAAAATGAGTTCTGTGCTCATGAACTCAGACAAATGACCCAATCCAAGACTGTACTCCATGACACAAACAAACCACATCACCCAGGGTAGCAGGGCTGCTCAAAGCTCAAAGCGAGCCCTACTGAGAGCTCCTCCGCGGAGCAGTGAACACCCAGAAGCATTGTTGTGTATTATTCAGCCAGAAAGAGGGGGAAGCTTAAGCCATTTGAAGGAAAATGCATGGAAAGTGAGACCATGTTAAATGAAGTAAGTCAGACAAAAAAGGTTAATTATCACGTAGTTTCTCCTGTATGTGAAACTCAAAGTGGAAATTAAAAAAGTGAAAAAAGGAGAGCAGGGATAAAACAAGGATATAGATCTCTTAGAGATGGAGAAGGGGAGCACATACAAGACAGAGGGGAAGAAATGATATCAACAAGTATCAAAGTATCATGCACATGACATCTCTATATATGCAAATGTTCCAAATTAATGTAATTATTATGTATCTCTCAAATATATACTAAATAAATAAATGAATAAATACTACCAAACTAAATTCTCAGTACATACAAAAATTGTATAAGACAGTCAATAGGATTTAGGTTAGAAATTCAATGTCATTTATTATTTGAAAATCAACGTCATTCAGCATATTAACAGAGTAATGGAAAAATACTATGGTCTCTGTAGATCAAAGATAACATTTGACAATAAACTAGGAAATAAAACTTTTAAAATCTGATACACTAGCCAGGTGTCGTGGCACACGCCTTTAATCCCAGCACTAGGGAGGTTGAGGTAGGAGGAGCATTGTGAGTTCGAGTCTGCCTTGGGCTACAATGCGAGCACAAGGCCGGCCTGAGCTACATGGTGTGACCCTGCCTCAAAAAACCAGGGCTGGAAGTTTGGCTCCGTGGCTTAAGTGCCTGTCTAGCAGGTGTGAGGTTGTGGGTTCATTCAATCCTCGGTGCTGCAAAACAAAACAAAATAAAACAAACAAAAAAACCTGATACACTAACAACTTTAAAAACAAGACTAACGCAATAACTAGCGAAGTGGTAAAATTCTATTTTTACCTTAAATAATAAATTCTACAAAAAAATTTTACTTCTATTTTATATTCTACTGGGGATCATTTTAAGACAAAAAGATAGAATAAAAAGCTATAAGGATTTTAAAGAAGAAAATAAGAGGTAAATTAGTCATAGAAATCATAATTTCATATAGAGAAAGAAAGCATACAATAGAATACAATATATGAATTTAGTGAGGTCACTATGTAAGTTTAACATGAGAAAATGAAAATATCGTTCAATATATTAGTAATAAAAATTAGAAAATGAAATTTTAGAAGGAGGTAAGACAGAAGTTTCATATAGCATCAAAATCTTTAGCACTACCAAAAAGATGTTGAGAACCCATACAACAAAGCAATAGACATAAAATATTACTCAAAGAAATTAGCCGGGGTGGTGGCACACACCTGTAATCCCAGTACTTGGGGATGGAGACAGTAGGATTGCTGCAAGTTCGAGACCAGCCTGAACTACATAGTGAAATCCTATCTCAAAAAACAAACACACCAAAATTGAATAGAGAGATAAGCCTTAAATATTTGTTGGAAATTTCAGATTTGTAAAGATATCAGATGTTTTCCAAACTAACCTGTAGATTTTTTACAAGTTAATTGTTTTGTTTTGTTTTGTTTTGTTTTGTTTTGTTTTTGTGCCAGGGATCAAAATCACAACCTTACACTTGTCAGGCAGGTGCTGTGCTGCTGAGCTATATCCCTGGCCTTATGAGATACTGCTTTTTATTTTTTAATTTTTTTGGGGGGTACCGGGAGTTGAACTCAGGACCTGTGCTTACCAAGCAGGCACTTATGAGTTACATCTCTGGCCTGCAAGCACATTTTAAATGGAAGGAATAAAGAATATAATCTTAAAGAAAAGGAAGAAGTTCAAAGAATATAGGTGACATGGTACAAAAACAATGATGAATAGAATACAAAGTCCAAAAAAGGATCATATTTTTAAACACTAGATTTATAGCAGAATTGGTACTACAGACCAACAGAAAAAGGAACAGCATGGTAAATAAAGCCTTAGGAGCATTTGCATACAAATATAATAACTCATGTTAAACACAAGATCAATTCTAGGTGAGTTATAAAAATCAATGCCTTAAAACTTCCAGATAAAAAAAGAGTATTTCAAGTCATTAGAGTAGAAAAAGATTTTTTAAATAGTACACAAAAATATCAAGCTTTAATCACAAAGGAAAGGATTCATACATTGGATTATCAATCAAGAAAGCATAAACAAAAATGATATAATTAATTTCTGAAGCACTTTACCAATAAAAAGTTATATCTGAGATATATAAGTAACACTTTTATAGCAATAAAAAGAAGACAGCTAACAAGTAAGGATAATAAGCAGGAAATCTGACTGAAACTTGAACAGAAAAAGATTTCTAAGTGGGCAATAGATAAATGACAAGGGCCAAAACTTCACCAGTAATCAGGCAGCACAATATCCACAAAGAGATTTTATTTCATATTAAATTAAGTTTTCCCACATAATGAAACTTGAAAGTTAAGGTGCTGTTGAAAATTAAAAATCTTCTAAAATTTAGTTTGACGATTCAATTCCTATCCATGATAATATTTCTTTAATATTTTAGAACTTATGTTCTCTTTATTAAAACTCCAGTTTAAAAAAAATTGTGCTACCAGATAGAGTCCCTCTAAATTTTCCCTATAAATAACATATTTTTCTATATAAATTTTTGAAAAAAAATTTTAGCTGATACAAGATATTTAAAATGTACATATTAGTGAGATGCATAATATTTTAATGCTATATATATATATAGATATAGATACAGATATATAGTGATGTTTAAAACAGAGTAAACATATATTTAGCTCCTCTAATATAAATTATTTCTTTATGGTAAGATGTTCAAAAACCTTTTCTTTGGCTTTTTGAAATATGCAGTACATTAATGCTTTCTATAGTAAGCCAATTCTCAGTAGCACACTACAATGTCTCTCTCCCGTGTAACTGTAACTGAGCCCCCGCTGATCACCCTCTCCCTATCACGGCTTCCTCTATACTCTCCCCCACCTTTGGTGAGCACCATTCTACTCTCAACTTCTATGAGACAAACTGTTTTAGATTCTGTGTTAGAGTAAAAGCATGTAAGGTTTGTTTATCTGTACCTGGCTTATATCACTTAACATAGTTATTTTCAGTTCCATTTTATGTTGTTGAAAATGACAGAATTTCACTCTTTTTTATAGCTGAAGATTTTTGTCCATTCATCGGTTGCTGGACACGTAGGTTGTTTTCATATCTTGACACCTGAAAAAAGTGCTGCATTGAATATGAAGTGTGTGTATCTTTTTAGTTTTATTATGTTCAGTTTTTCATGCTTTTATCCTACAAAATTTTTCTAAATTTATTTTACATCTCATTATTTTATGGTTATAGCACCTTAAATCTACCTGAGTACATTACTTATTATTTATTTAATTTCTTTTATTTGTTGTTCTATTCCCTGAATTCTCTCCTTTTCTTATCACATCAGATTTTCTCTTAAATTGTTGTCCTTTCCCTTTTACAACTATTATTTCCTTCAAATCAGTTAGTGCTCTAGGAAAGCAGACCCTAAACAGATGTCACAGATTCTGAAGTATCCTGGGTTCAACACAGCAGAAGGAGGAAAGAAAGTAAGATTGAACCAAGAAAGAAACTGGTCCACCGAATAGGTTCAAAAATAGCCTCCACTGACCTGTGACCAGCTCTGCAACTAAAGTGATCATTTAAAGTACTCTCAGATGAACTGAGTGGCCAGGTAAATATACTCTTAATTCCATCAACTGTTGATATAGACACTGTTATGGTTTGTGTTTGGATGGCCCCCAAGCCTCATGCAGTCATGAAGGCGTCTGAGTCTAGTGTTTGTGATTAGTTTGTTGTCTAGTGCTGGGACTGATGGCATGAATGCTACACCCCGCTAGGGACAGGGAGCTGACATACTATATAAGAGAAGAAAGGATGCATGCTTTGCCCCTTTTGCCCTTTTTGGCCTTGTCACTTGTGGCCCATGAACAGCTGCACCTTAGTCACACCACCCTGAATTGGAGCCAGCTGAGTATGGACTGAAACTTCCAAAAACTGTATGCTAAATAAACCTTTCCTTCCTTCATTTTGGGTGTCAGGTATTTTGTCTCAACAGTGAGAGAAAAGTAACCAAGACAGACACCTTGGAAAGGCTTGTGAACTTGTGTAAGACATTTTGTGCAGGTGAAGAGCCTGGTAGCTGAATTCTGCCAATAGCCCTGCAGTAACTGGGGCCTCAGGTCCTTTACTGCAGGAGTACATGGGAAGATTTTCCTCAGTGTCCTCCAAACCTCATATGTCTTGTGATCCCAGTTCTATTCTTATATTGAAAAATTCAACTCATTAATTATATAACTGGTGTCATCAGGCACAACATCAAATAGGGACTACTTCCTGTTTTTATAACAAAGATTTTTTCATACAAAACCATGCACATTCATCTACACAAAGCCAAAAATATTTATTATCTGATGTCTTAGTTACTTTTTACTCATTGCAGAGACAAAATACCTGACACCCAAAATTAGGGAAGGAAAGGTTTATTTCTTACAGTTGCTCGGGAGTTTCAGTCCATACTTAGTTGGCTCCAAGGCAGCATGGCTTAGCCGGGCTGCCGTTCATGGTGGCTGCCAAACAGCAAGGTATGCTGGCGTGAGAGAGAGAGCGGAAGCGAGCAAGCGGAAGACCTGCCTCCTTTATACTATATCTCAGCTCCACCCCTGGACAGGTGCAGCGCTCACATCATCAATCCCAGTGCTAGACAACAAACTAATCACAAATGCTAGACTCAGCCCCATCAAAAGTATACGAGGACTTGGGGGTACATAGTAGCACCCAATAAATCTGATTTATTATGTTATTGTTCCCAGAATAAGCTTGTTGAAACTTGCTTTCAAAATAAGCTTGTTGTTGTTCTAGAAATGTAGGATGTTTCCTCTGTGGTTATAAAATTGGGGTAACTCACTTTTACACATTTTCCCTGAATGTGAATATATAACAATAACAGCAACTAATTGTACTGAATATTTAATCACTAAAATTTTTTTCAGGATTCTAAATGTGTTATTATTCTCACAAAGTCCACTGAATCCTAGGCATTCTGCCCCCAGAATCTGGACCCCTTAACTACTAGAAGTTCTATCTGTGAAAGTAGAATTCCTTGAAGAAAAACTTTCCATAGAAGAACAAATGAGTTTATCAGGCTTTGGTTCCCTCCAAATGCCATAATTTAGAAGCACAATTGCATGAACTGGAATTAATTCCTTTAGATAAGTGATCTTGTTTTTAAGTCTTTGAATACATGTCTGGCTTCCTTTTACTATGAACATGTGTGGGAACAGAGTAACCAAAGTTCAGTTGGAAAACAGTGAAATCTGTTCTCTCTATATTTGGTTTTGTCTCTTCCAATTCCAGCCTACTCTGAATCTGCCTTCTAGTTTCCAGAATCTCTTACAGCACCCTCCTAACTGCTTCCTCCATCTTATTTTAACACCTGTCACACATTCCCAAAAGCTTTCTATTTCTAGAAAAGCCCTGTCTTCTCTGAAACCTCCTATGCTATTCTATCTTAATTGATCTGCTCCTCTTTAAGGAGTTATCAATCAAAACTTAGAGGTGAATGCTTGTACTTAATCTACCGTTTGATTGGAAGGGCATTATAGTGTTTTATTTTATTAATTTTCAGTTAACTAATTTATTTTAATAATAATAATATATTTAATGTATACAACATGCTGTTTTGATATGCATAGACAGGATTGCTACAGTCAAGCAAAGTAATATATCTATCTCTTCAAATAGTTACCATTTTCTCTTTTTACTGTGAACACCTGGGATTTATTCTCTTAGCAAATGTCTACTGTAAAATTCAATATTATTAACTATAGTAACTATGCTATGTATTTGACTTCTGGGCTTAACTGTCCTGTTTTAATAGTGTAATAACTCAAGAGAAAACAGTCACTTTTCATGTCTTGTTTTGATTTTTAATTGATGTGTACTTAAATGCTTACATATTAGAAATATTAAATTAATCTAGTGAATGCTTGACATCAATAGCATGTGGAGTCTGTGACAAAAGAATCAGTAATATTGATTCTACTTATTTAAATAAGTCTGACGGGTATCATGCCTTTATGTTGAGTTTTTACAATATGTTGCATTGGAACATATTCTGTCATGAATAGTGATTATTTTGGTGTCCTCTTAACATTTGTGCTCAGGCAACGTATCTTATTCACCTCACTCTTGTTCAAATTCAGCTTGACATGATCCCTAAATCTTGATATTTTAATAGCCTCATTCAGGAATACTCATATAATCATAGATGACTATATAAGAATTATAGAAACAATTATAGAAACACTTGGAACTGAAATTTTAATGCTACACTTGTCCTGTTAGGCAACATAATTTATTTATGTATTTGTTCCTGTAAAATAGCCCATTTTCAAATGCTCTGTATTAAAATGCAAAACTATCATTCAAAATGTGATATACATAAATTTTTAAGTCATTAATAATTTATATTACATGAAAATATTCCAATATGAAAACTTGGTGGGGATAGGACAGAGAAGAGCTATCTTACTGTTTAGCAAAGGGAAAGTAATTCTTTCACATGAGTGGGAAGAGTAAACCTTATAGGTGCGGTGCTAGAATCCTCAAGTCAGCATGAGATCATTAATTAACCAGACAGAGCAATCTCAAAGCTGCAAAGAAAATATGCAATGATAAAATTTTTATCTTAGCCTGAGCTAATTTTCCATGCTGTAATTATTTACAAAGCATCAAAAGCATTATCTACATATGAAGTCTCAGTAATTGTACATTGCTTTAGCAAATGGAACACTTAAAAGTATTTGCCATTTTTTTTTTTTTTTTTTTTTTTTTGCGGCACTGGGGATTGAACTCACAACCTTGCGCTTGCCAGGGCAGGCGCTTAAGCCGCTGAGTCAAACTCCCCAGCCCTGTATTTGCCATTTTTACTCATTATACTGTAAACTAATTTTTCTGAATGTGTTTCAAAAACCACATAAAAAGAGAATGCTGCTGCATTAATAAAATCAATAACAATAATCATAATAAATATTCCATGATAAGAAAGCTAAGATGATAGGCATCTTTATTTGTGACAAACGATGGTAGGATGAAAGGAGCACATTTACTAATGGAACCATACAATCATAAAGTATTTCACGCATAAATATCCAAAATAAAATTATCATTTTCCAGGAATGAAAACAGTTCAAAATTATAGTGTGCAAGCTCTAAATTGATTCTATAAATGGATTCCAGAAAATCATTTACCAAATGGTTATATTTAAGATGCCACTCAAGCTCTCCGAGTACTTTAAAGGTGGAGTCATCTATACTCAAAATTCTATTAACAAAAATAAGCAAAAGAGATTTTGTAGAGAACTAGACTCTCAGCATAACAAAAGACACACATTTTTAAAAGCTAGTTTCCAGTTAAGTGATTTTGATACACAGGAAAGGCAAATTCATATTTTAATTATTCTTTGGGTTTAATTTCAATTAAACAACTCTTTCAGTCATCATAATCTAAAAATTATTCATCTGTTTCATGATTGCAATTTTTATTGTCACGAGAATAAATTATTTTACCCTGTATCCTCTCTGAGTGGCAATACAGTGCATGGTTAAAAGTACAGATCCTGAAATCAGACTGCTGGTATGTTCAACCTAGGTTTGTGATTTTAAGCAAGGTACTTAATCTCCTGAGTCTCAATTTCCTTGTATAAAAATGGCAATTATCATCATTTTAAAGTATTTCTGAAAATCAAATGAGATGATACAGTGACAGACACTGAAAATAGTAAAAAAAATTTAGAAATTAGTGTTGTAATTTCAAAGAATGATAAAAGTACTTACCAAAGTTGCATAATTGACTGTTAGGGAAGCACTGCTGTTTGCATGTGCTGTAGAATACTTCTCAGGCAGCATTCTGGCTGTTACTGTAACGTGTGTGTGCTTACATTCTCAGATATATAATGCTCTGATCATCCACAAAGCTGCGTGTCTGAAGGAAATACATGCCTGTTCCTTGGTGAACACATGCTAGTGACATCAAACCTAGAAAATCCTGAAACTTTAAATTATCATTTCATCCTTACTTAAAGTAAAGGCACAAAGTAATAGTGGGACCAACACTGAGATGAGGAATCATTTACTTATGCTTTTACTCTGATTTTACCAAGCGTTAAGGATTACAAAATGGCAAACTTTTATTAATCACCCCAAAAGGCATGAAATTAGTTTACTATGGACTGAAGGCTTGTAAAGGTACAAATTTTAACCCCAAAAATGCTTTAAATATGTTGACATTGATTTCAAAGGACATTGCACTCCTCTTTGGGTGACTTTCATTTGGGGTGCTGATTGCTTTCACTCAAGATTTTAGTTGGAAAAGCATTTCTTCCAGGAAGGTAAATCTAGGTAAAGAGCTCACTAATTGTGCTCTTAGGACCTTTAATTTCCTATTCCTTTTATTTCCTCTTTAGCTCTCACTTTAAAGTCAAAGATCACACATATCATGTTATAATCATATCATCAGAGCCATTCCTGAATCATACTCAGTAAATCTATGCTAAAGGAAAATAGAAAAGGGAGGAAGAATAAGATTGCAAGAAAAAAAGGTGATCAAGCAGCACTTTATTCATTTCAATAATGGCAAATTTACTAGCAAACTCAAAAATATGGTGTCACATGATCCCTCTTTCAGTTGTCACAGAAAGTTGAAAGAAATGATTTCTCTAGATTCATGAGAGCAGTTGCTTGCATCCCTCTGAAATTTAGCTTTCATTTTTTTTTGTTTTTCATGACAAAAGTAGGAAAATAAATCTTTCATATTGGTGAACTTTGTTGTCTACAGTATTTTTAAGCCCCCAAATGAAAAGATACTTAAAATAATTTAATCCTTCTTAAATAATAATTGAAAAACAATCCAGTAATAAATAGTAAATAAAATGGCAACATTATTTTCATCTTTTGAAAAAAACATGGAACACAATTTATCTTATTCTCTAAATAAGAGAGAATAAGATTCATGATTCCATATACATCATTGAGGGCGTAGATTCAATCTCATGCATTTTGTAATCAATAGCCCATTAACAATTATTGGATAAAGTTAATCAATTAAAACACAATGGGAATTTCTCTCATTAGGGAAGACACAAAGACTCATCTGAGGATATAGATTTAAATTTTCATTTGGGAAGAATCAAATAAATACATTGAAAGTTTCTCAAAAAATTGTATTTCATAGCAGAAGCAAATGGAATAATTTTATAATTTTAATAACAATACTATAAATTCAAATTTAACACAATCCTCTCATGCTTTTTAAAAGAAGCTGAGTAAAGCTGTACAAAATAGCCTAACTATATTTTTTCTCTTAAATAATTGTCTTATATTTTCTGTATTCTTATTAGTTCAGTTGTGAGGTGAGTTGTGTACTCTTCAAATACGATTATTAGTTTTGAAATATTAATGAAATCACACCAAAAATAAAATTTGTAGGAAATTTGAATAACATATATTAGGAAAAGATAATCTAAGAAAACAGACTATATTTTATGTATAAGTGAATACACATGACTATTTAATATCCATGCTGCTAAGTAGTCAGCCAATTCAAGTACATAACAATTTAAATTTTCCTGACTTAAATTTTATTACTTCACTCTCAGTTATATTGGCATTTTGTTTCATCATTATCTATTCATTAGTGTCTAGTATCATTTTGTGACTCCATGTCTATCTTCCATCCTACTTTCTATTCCTTGGAGGATGACCAGCGTGAATCACATTCAGAGTTTCTCATTCATCTGACTTCCGGCTCAGTTCAACTAGTGAAGAACCCTAGTTAGGAGAGAACAGAAAGAACGAACTAGTAGTTTTAATCAAAACCTACAGCTAGGGCCAAGGATATAGCTCAGTGACACAGCGCCCGTCTGGTAAGCACAAGGTCCTGAGTTTGATTCGCCATATTAAAAAAAAAAAAACAGAGAGAGAGAATGTTATTTTCCCTTATTAAAAATGTATTATAGTAAAAGATACAGTGCTTTCATTCCCTTCAGATACTCTCGACACACTTATTCCACTGCTGTTGCCATCTTTTAAAACAGTTCTGGAAACCCTCTTTCATATCTGTCGTGCTCTCCCAGATGCCTTGATGTCCTGAATCAGTTTAAAATCTTGATGTCTTGAATCAGTTCAAACTGTTTACCCTTCATAGTCATTTTGACTTTGAAGAAGAACCACACGATGGAGAATGTCAGACCTGTTTAAAAAAAAAATGTGGTGGGGTGATTGTGAAGACGCATTCCTCAGATCATAAAGACAGGAAAGACGACTTCCAGAGCTGCTTCAGAAAGTAGCAAGAATGATAGGATAAGTGTGTTTCAAGGGAAGGAGAGTATTTTTACGGGGAACTAATCGAATTGTGTCTTTTAGTTTAAGAAATTTGTTTAATTTAAACCTTCACCACATATTTTTATCACAGCATGTAAAGATATATTTTAATTTCTCCTTTCCCTATCTAAGCATCCTCAAATTGGCTCATCTTTGAACCAAAAGTCACCCAGGAAGTTCTAGACAGCACATGACACCTTACTGTCTCCCTCTGGGCTTCAACACCCGTGCTCTCTTTGATCTACTTAGGTCTAAGTGTGGTACAAGCTCAGCTGTGCTCACCTTAGATCATTTCAGTAACCCCACTGATTTCTTTTGTCCATTTTCATAAATCACATCAACTACTATTCTTTTTTTTTTTTTCTTTTCTTTTCTTTTTTGCAGCACCAGGGATCGAACTCACAGCCTCGCGCCTGTCAGACAGGCGCTTAAGTCACTGAGCCAAATTCCCGGTCCTGGTTTTTTGAGGCAGGGTCGCACTGTGTAGCTCAGGCAGACCTTATCAACTACTATTCTATTTACAATAATCGATTTGTTTTCTATTGTGACAAAACTGAAACAGAAAACTGTATCTCTATCAGCTTAATATGCATTCCCTTTACAGCAAAATACTTAGAATATTTACTAAGTCCTTCCCACCACTGTATTTTATCAATCTAGAGTGAAATAATATAAATTCTTCACTAGTGATTTGTTTTTCTAGCTCGATATGAAAAACTATATTATGCTGAGTTGTCGTTAACAGCACATCAGCCATTCTTTGCTTGTATTAGTACAAGTTTACAGTACACAATTGTTACATTTATTGTGGAAGAGGTTTTATAGGTACATAACAAACTTAACATTTTTTGTCCTCTTTCTCTTCCATCTCTCCCTTCTCCCTCCAACTCTTGTTCACCTTACAATTTGCTAAATTTCTATTCCCATTTTTTTCAATTCTCTTTTTTTTAACCTCTTTTCCCTTAAAGAAAAAAAAGAGCTGTAAATGTGAACAACAAGCCCATAGTGTCTAATCCGCTGATGTGCACAGATGGTTCTTGCCTTCTTTCCCAGCACTATATTAAAATTTCAAATTAGCAACTATATCAATGTGTGCTATGTGATTTTTCTTGATTTGGTACTTCTTGGCCATCCCCTTTTCATGGAAGAGCACAAATTATGCCCAAAAATTTACTCCATTTTTAACCCCTAAGTGCGTTATTGGGTCGATCAATGTAATGAAGATATGCATGAGAGTCCCTTGAGCAGATGGAATGAAAAGCTGGGGGTCTCAAAAACCTGTAAAATTTGGTGTTCTCTTCAAGACAATTTAAATTATGAATAAATATGATTAAATATGTATTAAAAACAAGAAAATTTTTAACTAAAAAGTTTGAAGCTGATCAAAACTACTACAAATAGAAATTCAAGAAAAGTAATTTAATTTTAATGTGTGGCAAGCAGTACATCTTTAACCTACATTTTTATTCTTTTTCAAAATACACATCCTTTGAATGCTACTTCTTATAACCTTAAAATATTATATCTTATAGAGAGAATAAATACTTCAGTCTTTCATCTAGCAAAATTAACATCAAATTTTGATTTATTGATGACTGCATGCTATTTTGAGGCTGTTATAGGCCTAAACTCTAGAAATAAATTCTGATAAATTTTATTTAATGTATGTCTCATTGAAAAGGAAATGTTTATGTGTTCTACAATATGGATTGTGCCCTAGAAAAGAATAGGGTCTCACTTTAAAGTTATGAATGGTAATTGAATCTTTAGCTAACACTTTTATTCATCTGACATTTGAATAATATTTAGCACACTAGTTTCTTTTTTTTATATTTAAAATACTGTTTCAACCACTTTCTACAACCTTCCAGTTCAAGACATATAGGATATATTTCTATTCTGATTCAGACTAAGTTGTAACTGGTAGTGAGCTACAAGGGCAGCAAAACGTTAATTATACCAACTAAAGATGAAAGTGATTGTTAATCACATAAATACGGCTCAAAACATAAATATTAACCCCAAACTATATGAAGTCAAACTCAAACTCTCTTAGCAAGTTTCTCCAAAGTATTCAGTCTTTTCAACACCTGATATGAAGGACAATGTGAAAAAGAATAACTTAAAATTAAAACTAATGAGGTCTTAAATAATTAAGCCTAAAATAATTTATTTTGCAAGTTTATTAAAAAAGAAAAGATAAACATATAAACACATTATTAAGGGCCCTTTTCGGGGTTAAAGAAAGTTCAGGCATGTGGTGACTTACAGCTTTGCTATCTTTATATTAAATGCACCTGAGAGTTTAGTGATCATGTCTGGTGCAGGCTTGTCAGATGACCTATCTGGTACAGTGAGAGTAAAAAGAAGCTCTATCTTATACAATAATTGTTGGGGAGAAATTTACATTCTGCATGGGAAATGTGAACACTTCTTTCAGTCATGAGGAAATGTCCAGGGTGAAGTGAAAACAACTGAATGAACACAGAAGAATCTAAATTCTTTAAGTGACTTTTAACATTCATCTCACCCCATGGAATTTATTCTATCTTCAAATTTTTATTTTATCTGAAAAACAGTGTTTCAGCCAGTGCGCATAAGTCTTTTCAGTTACTTATAACTGAGGTCATCTTAATAGTACCTACGACTAATTTGCACTGTTCCCAATAGACTTATTGTCTGAATAACTTCCATTTTATATTTTCACTAACTGCAATTCTCAAGTATAAAACACTCCAAATTAAAAATTATTCTGAACTGTGTTAAATTCCACAACTGTTACAGATACTTAAATTTCTATCTCAAATAATAAAATTTTTAAATATTTTTATTTATTTCAAGTAAGATACTAATCAATAGTTACAAGATTATTCAAGTATATTAAAATTAATATATTAGAATTTGCCATGACATTTTCTTCCACATAAAGGATTTCCCAAGAGAAGTATTTGTTTTTATTTTATTAAGGAAAAACATGAGTTCTAGGGTATTTTAAAGTGAGTTTTCAAAGTTTAGAAATAAAATACAAACCTTTCACAAAGGTTAAAATCAAAGTATTTTCCCATTGCAGACATACATTTTTAAGGCCTTTGCAAAAAAAGTAAAAACTTGAAATGTAATTTATTTCATTGTTAGTAAAACATAAATAGTAATTCCCTTAAAACTCAAAACTCTTTTAATACTTTTTTCTTGAAAAACTACTATCCTTTGATTTGCAATCATAAAAGTTCTGAAATGTCCCAGGCAGAAGAGGATCAATTACATAACTCAGAGAAAGAGAGGTGATTAAATCAGAAAAGTATTTTGTTCCAAAAGGAACAAAACAAAAAGCATTATTAGAAAACAATTCTTTGAGAAGCAGTACAAAAACCTATAACCAGAAAGAAGTAAAAAGTTAGACCTCCAGAATTTTAATCAGAATTTTTCTATTTAATACAAAAACCAAACTTATAACCTGAAGTTTCCTGGTTAGGCTAGTGACTAATGTTACAGAAAGAAAACAGACAAATAGAAAACATCTCATCATCTTTGATATCATATTTCTACCCCCACACTGTTCGCACTTGCCTGAACACTCCCTGTTAGAAGATTGTTAATGCCCTTCTAGGATGGTTACAGCTTGCGTCATTCCTTTTGCTAACGATGAGACCCACTTAAAGAGACCCCAAAAAAAGACCCCCAAGGATCCCAAAATTATGGTCTAGCTTTTTCTTTCTAAATACATGTCATACTCAGAAAATTTTATGTCTATAGTTTACTGAAATATATTGAAATATTTGCAACCAAGACTGGAGTTTACGTATTTTTTCTTGCTATTTGATTTGGTGAATTAACAATTTTACATTCTGCAGATTGATGATTCAAAACAATAATAAAATATTATAGATATATGTTAAACTCCCTCTGCTACTATTCCCAATTCTTTCTACTTTATTCCTTACCTAGAGTATTTTGTTATATGCATATTTTATATACATTTTGTGTTTTTATATCACATAAATATAATCATATCTGTGATAATAAACTTCATAATCTTATTACACTATGGAACTTTCCACAACTTGATTTTTCACCACTTTGCTCTTCTTATCTATGTTTATAAATTCTACATGAAGATTCAGGTCAGTGATCTTTACCACTATCAGCTATTTTAAATTCATGATTAATAGATAATATTCCTAGTCATTTTCTTTTAGTTGTGTATGGCTGAGCATAATCAAGTAATTAGTTGTACTAGTATGAACTTGCTGCAAAGGTTTTCTTAATACTCACATATTTAATGTATTTGGCTAATTAATTTAGATATTGCAATTTTCCTGTTACTTCACATTTTTATCTAACACTAAAATGAATATGCTGTATGGTCAAGTATTTATATAGAATTTTTATTTAGATTCTTAAAATATTAAATTATAGCATACAGTTACAAAAATTATCAGATGGTTGATATATGTTGCAAAGTTGTCCCTACAAAATGTCATAGTGTTTTGTACATTGACTTGCAAATTATGAAGTATTATTCTACATGTATTTATTAATATGAGAAAAATAATTTTTAATTCTTTGATTGCAGAAGGACAAATTCGTATGGTTTTATATTTGAATAATACTATGCAAGTATCTATTTTTTATTTACTGTAAGTTGTTCTCTTAATTACAGTGCTCATTGCCCTCATTTTTTTAATACAATGGCAATTCTCAGTAATACAATGCATTTTTTGTTTATAATATCTCATAAATTTTTCCCTTTTTTATTTGGCTGTTAATTTTTTTCCCTTTTTATTTGGTTGTTAATTTTTCTGTTGTATGATCTGATATAGAGCTTTTAATTCTAATGTGCTTAAATTTCTAATTTTTTTATTTCGTCAGTGTCTCTTCAACATTCAAAGACCATTCATTATTTGCTTGGCATATTCCTACTGTCCCAGCTACTAAGGAGACTGAGGCAGAAGGATCACTGGCACCCAGAAGTTTGAGGACATGTTGGTGAATTCGGGGAGACTATAACAACAACAGTGAAAACAAAATGAAACAAACAAACAAACAAAAATGCTTAGTTTCTACCAAGTGTACAAGCAGGAAACTTTTAAACACAGGAAATGTTGCCCTGGAAAGACAACCAAAACCTCTGCACTTTAAAAGTTAGCATTTTACTTGATTTTATTTCCCTGATACTCTAATCACCACGTCATGACCACGACAATAGTAATCAATAAATAGCTCTCTATTTTTTCAGCTACTTTCTGGTTTTCATTTATCTTTAGTTGCATTGTTGTGGTTCTTTGTTGTCCTGGATCTATCCAAAACATGTACAGTTTTGACTCTAGGGAAGAGCCAGAAGTCACCAGGTGCCAGATCTGGTGAAAAAGGTAGCTAAGGATACAGCAGAATGTTTTTATGAGCCTTCCTTTCTATTCGGTGGTACTTTACAGCAGCACTCATGGAATTTTTATTACACTTCATAAAGACACTCACAAAAGAAGATTTCCAGAACTGTTTTTTAGCAAGTTGCAAGAATGATGAAATAAGTGAGTTTGAAGTGAAAGGAATTATTTTGAGAAAGATTAAGCCATGTGCCTTTTACTGTAATACTTCAAAAATTTACTTATTAATCGTATTTTTGAGTTCTTTGGTATTTTGTAAACTTTTGCTTACCACTGAACATTTCACTTTGCAATTCTCTCCAGATAAAACATCCCCTGCATGTTCTACATGTATTTGCCACTTAATTGATCCTCCCACTTTAGGTATTACACACTACACATCACTCTGATCACAAGTTTCAAGTGACTTCACATTAACTTCAGAAGTATGCCTACTATGTTTTAGAATTTTTGATGTTCTTGATAAAACTTTGTCTTTTTTCCCTCCAGAGACTCATCTCTTACAAACTCTAAATAAGTGTTCTGTTTTGGATAACCTGATTCATGTTGATTTATTTAGTGTTACCTAAATGTCCTCTGTTTATTCCTGCCCTCTCTGATATTTTCTGGTTTCCATTAAGTCCATAGTTACCCATGACAGTCTAAGCATCACTAGACATGATATTTGTCTTGCGTTCACTTATTTCTTTCTCTTCCAGAAGACTGCAGCTCTCTATCCCATAACTTAATGCTATCTAATGATAAAAATGTTTATCAAACAAATTAATGATCAAATTATAACATATATGGTAATATACAACCTAACACACATTTTGGAAATAATCATTGCTTTCTTATCTTCTAGCCACTCAAAAAAGCATTCTAATACAAATGTTATTTTTCTGATAGTATTGAAGTTATTAGAGTAATAAATAAGACTGAGAGGGTGAATCTATATTTTTTTCTCATTAGTAAATATATTTTTTTGCTCTAAAACCTGCTGTCTACACTCTGTCCAATATTTTCTTTTAGCTCTGAAAGCTAAAATGAAATTTAAAGTTCAATCAAAAGTTCTCCTGAAAGTCCCATTTTTTTTGTCAAATCTGGTAAAAATTATCTGCATCCACCTAAATTACCTAAGAAACTCAAAGTCAGTTAATCTAGCACATGATACGTTTTGCCCACATAATTTTAAATTTTTTTCTCCTGGTCAAGAATATTCATGGCAGTATTTGGTTATACTGTATTTACTGCTTATCTGGTTTATTTGTGGTTTGGGTTCATGTCCAAGCTTTTTAAATGCTTCCAAATTGTTTTCCCTTAGAAAGAATAACAGTTTATGCTTTAATTTAATGTGCAAGTTAGGAAAGAAGTTTATGATTGTAAATACATGGTAATATTGGAGTAGCAATCACAAAGTGATTATATTTTTCAAAATACTGGGGGTATAATGTGGGGTGTAATGCATTGGTAGCAATTATTATATGATATTTATACTTAACATGATGAAACTTTAGTATAAATCTCTAGTTTCAATGCTAATCTGATTTTTTATTGTATTTCACCAGTCCTTTAGAAATAGGAAATGTCTTCAAGAAATTATTTCTCTCAATAAAGATGTAAAAGTGTTTTAAATGCCTTTTGCTTCTGGTTGCAACTGATAAATAAAATTTGGCAAATCTGGCTCAAACCATGGACTACAAACACTAATTTAAGAAAGGTAAATATTCCTTAAGTTCATCCAAGTGAGAGAAAAAGCCCCAATAGTGTCTAGATTTCATAAATACAGTTTCAGAATTTGATTTTACTTCTGCTCTGCCACATCATTGCTTTAATACAATACTAGTATAGAGCACTCAAATATTTCCGAAAAATAAATAGCTCTTACATTCCAAAGATGATTAAATGCATTTCCCTTATTTTGAAATATGGTTAATATATATTATCCATCTTCCTTGAGTCATCAAAAAGTAATTTATTTAGTGCTGAGTGGTCATAGATTTGGTAAGGGTGAGTGGTTTAAATATAGGAAGTTGCATCTTACTAGAAAGTACATTAGCTAAATCTAAAAAATGGTGATTAGAAAGTGAAGTACTTATAGGAAATGCATCCAGATAATATCTGGGATAATCAAAGAAGCAAGACTGTTTAATGATCAACAAAAGCATTCATTTTAACCTCACTGCTGCTTACTTCTTTATCTGGGAAGTTTATCATCATGGGTTTGCCTAGTTTTAATTATAACCTTGTATACAATTATGTCTTAGTCATTTCTTACTCATTTTCTTTTGCTTGACTCCTTTGTATACGGAAGTTTATCAACTACATTCTCCTTCAATTAAACCTACTTTTGCAAAACTATGTTCAGTTGTTAAAAGTAATATTTTTATCATGGAATGTGTGAAAACAACAGTAGAAGAAAACAAATCACTTATACTTAACTTCTGTCAATATTTTGTCATATTTTTGAGTGAATTATTAAATACATTTTAAGGAACTGTGATCATCTTTCATTATGCATTCTCAACTAAGATAAAACATTAGGTATTTCTATATTATTATAGTTGTTCTAAACACATTGACTATAATAATGAAATGATATCCATTTTGTGAATGTATCATAACTGTAACATAGGAAGCTCAATCTGAAAAGTTAGAGTATTCTGTTCTTACCCATTATCACCATTGACTTCATTTTAAAATCATTTTTCTACCTCTCTTATAAGGATAAACACTTACATTAAAAAAATATTACTCTAAGACACAATGCATAAAACCCCCTCAAAATGTTCCCCTTAAATTCAAAACCCTTAATCCCACCATTCTTGCCACTTAGAAATGGTTGTGGAAGTCTTATTTTGTGAGTTTCTTTAGGAGCTGTGATCAAAAATATGGTGAATATAGTGAAATATATCATCCAAGGGAAAATAAGGTTCACAGAAACATTCTGGTGTGTCTTCATTTACCTTATTCACTTAATTTTGTGCAACTTTTGATTTTTACCCAAAGTCACAATAACTAAGAAAGGTAAACATTTTGAATGGATTCAGAGCTCTGAGGAAGCCACAACAGAGCAAGTAGAAACACTCAAGAAATATAACTTCCAAAACTACTTCAGAAAGTCACAAGAACAGTGGGCCAGGTTTGTGCAAAGTGAGGGAGATTATTTATGAGGAGATTGATGGCAATGTCTTTTACTAAAATAAATTTATTTACATTTGAACATTTACCATATTTTATCACACCTCATATAACTATCTTCTCAATTTGCTCTCTACACTAAAATATCGAATTCATTTTACGTCATAGGAAATTTCTTTGCCTTATTAAGAAATATTTAAACATTTTTGTCTCATATTTCTCCCAAACTTCATTTAATCCCTTGTCAAATTAGTTACCTTGGTCTTTAAATTATGCTCAGTTTTAGACTTTCAGCTTCTACTTAAGATGTTAAAGTTGGAAAGGTCATTACTCTCATTATAAAATTAGAGAAGACAACTGGTAAACTATAAATATTGCAATCAACTTCACTGAAATCTAAAACACTCTCCATGAGGAATAGTACTTTAGTTAACAATAGGAAAAGACAACAGGAAAAGGAAACTCCTGCCAATCTATACTGTTTAGTCACATATGAGCCAGTATACAAATACCCAGAAAGCTTCATACATGAGAAAAATTGGCGATTGCATGTTCTAATCGATGGATCTCAAGATGCAAACACAAAGACTGCGTCAGTGCAGAAAACTAGAGACAGCCTCTCCTTATGCTGCAGAAAGTGCAGAAAGGCCAGGAAGCCTTAAGTATCTTTTTTTTTTTTTTTTTTTTTTTTTTTTTTAGCAGCACTGGGGATGGAACTCACAGCTTCATGCCTGCCAGACAGGCGCTTACACCACTGAGCCAAACTCCCAGCCCTAGTTTTTCGAGGCAGGGTTGCACTATGTAGCTCAGGCCAGCCTTGCACTCGCATTGTAGCCCAAGTGGGCCTCGAACTCACAACGCTCCTCCTACCTCAGCCTCCCAAGTGCTGGTTAACTATCTTTTTTATTTTATCTAGTCAGTTATGTTCTCATATTAAAACACTTCTGATTCTGCATTACATTCAGATAATATGATTATAAATTCCACTTTTTCTTATCACTATCTTATTTTATATTTTCTTGGCTATTAAAAAACAGACATGCTTTTTCTCTATAATTGAAAAGTCACTGTCAAAATGTTTTGTATATATTTCATTTGTAAAACAATGAAGGAATTTGTTCTTGAACATTTTTCTACTCTGACAGTGCCACTCAATTCTCTCAATGCTCTGGTATCTTTCAGTGAACTTTACCTTCATTAGATAAAGTTTTTGATATAAATACTATTTCTCACATCAAATCTTTTGATTTCTGTCATCTGAGTTGCTATATACATGTCTCTTTTGTCCACTGTTTTTAAATTTGCACCTAAAAATATGTTTATCTTTTCTTCTAAAAGGAATCTTAATCCAAAATATTTCCACACTAAGATACGTATCCTACTGAATTTCTAAAAAGGAATGTTACTTTTTTTTAATTTTGCTTTTCCCATATGTTCCCCCTTTTTACAATCATTTTGGATTCTTAATTTTGATTTTCTTATTTTCTTTCAAAATTTCCATTATTAAATGATCCTGAAGGGTTAAAGTCAGGAATCTAGAAATATATTACTAGAAAGAACCATTTCTCCAATATTTTTAATGTGAAAGTAAGGTGAGAAATAAGAAAATTCCTGGGCAGAAGGGCCTGAAGTCCAGAGAAACAAGAAGCTGGTTCTCCAAAAACCCACATAATGCCCAGACTTGACTGTAAACCCACAGTCTGGAAAGGAAAAAGGGAACATATGCTATAGGATTTGGGGGTGGGGGCGAACCAAGGTATAAGGTCTATAAAAGACACCATGAGGGCCCACTCTAATGATTAAGCCACGCCTAGGATGTATATGCCGTAGAATATATGCTAAACAACTCAAAGTGATCCCAAGCTCAATTATGACTAATGATAATCCAGTTTACATTGTGTTTTTGACACCCACTCTTCCTATGGGCTTTAAGCAACATGACAGTTCCGCATAGGTTCATATAGGGTCAAAAACTATTCTCTTCAACCAAAAGGAAAACAATTGTTCCTGACTGGACTGAATTGCTCAGCCAGTTCAAAGAACTACTGTCTCTCTGTGAAACCACATGTTAGATTCTGACAACTGTCTTCTTTAGGGCCATGAACTCTTAAGGATCCTGTTCCCACCCTGAAGATCAGATCCTGACTAATAAAGCTATGCTTTCACTATTACTTCTCTGGGTCCTGCTTGATTCTTTGTTCAGGACACCAAGAGAAAAGGACAGTCACAACCCTTAACAATAAAAGGGAATCTAACATCTCATCTTTTCTCAAAATGATGTACCAACAGATCTACCTTACTCATCTTTATAAAATAACCTTAACAGAGCTGTTACAATCTTCAAGGAGTATTCATTTATTTTTTATTAAATTTTGCAGAATAAATGTGATAGAAATATAAATGTAGAAGCTCTTCTTCTCAAATAAATGTTGCTCAACAGGATAAACTTGTCCTTGCTACTATTTTTAGTCATTTTTTTCTTATTTCGATGCCCTAACTAGATAGTTCTATGCTCACTTTTGCTCGTTTTTCTCCAAGACCATATGACTTTTCTCTAGATACCTTCATCTAATTTTTAATCAAGGACTACAAAAAGGAGGGAATAATTTTCTCCAAACACTTTGAAGGAAAAGTAAATAGAAGCATGCTGAAATAGTAGATATGATTAAATGCAATTCTGTCATAAAATAGGGGTTAAGGTTAAAATTGTGACAAGATTTTTGTTTGTTTGTTTTGTATAAACAAGTTCATTCCTGTTCTTCTTAGTTACATCCCTTTCAAACCTAGGGGAATGGAGCATTCACCTAAGCATTTAGAACAACTCCATGGTGACAGAGGCCGTGCTGTTGTGAGTGGCTAGATGTAAAAAAATGATGTGCCAGTTTTATCAATTGGTAATTCTTTTTCCTAGGGAGCTGTATATGTAAAGATTCTTGAGGTAAACCATAGTTTCGTGAAGCAGAACGCTGTAGTAAACTAGTGATGTCAATTCTGAGTGCCAGGAAGGAATTTCTAGCAAAAATACTATATATTTTCTCCTACTATTCATGTCTATTTTGTAAAGTTCCTGATACTTTTCTTTATCAGCTGTAGTAGGAATGCGTGCACAAGGTTGGGAATTTTCTTTACAGGGAAGACCAGATAAATACAGTAATATCTACACATAGATATAGGAACAGCTCACAAATGAAAGCAAGGAATTATTGAAGTCTCTAGAGGAATGGGTAGGACTAGAGTAGAAACACCAAACAGATCCTTGTTGGAGACCACTGTGAAGGGATTTTGAGCAGGGTTTAAAATTAACTAATTGGCTTTCTGTTTATCTGTGAGCCTGTCCAAGGCCTAGGCCCCTTGCCTGGCGATGGGAGCTGATTTATAGTAAGTAAACCTCTATAAATCACTGGTCCTGGCTGAGGCCTGTAGTGGCCAATGAGGCCAGAGATACCTCAAAAGGCAAGATAAGGTCACCGCCAAAGACGCCTGGCTCAGACTCAAGTAAATAGATAGAGACTGCAGCTGCAAACATCACATATCTGCAGCGTCTCTTTCCCACCATAAATGCCATCATGGAGATAAGACAGTTCTCCTTAATTGGCACAATTTACTACTTGGAGAAGTCTTTCAAGTGACTCCCA
>RJWM01019484.1:0-38826 GCA_004363535.1 Dasyprocta punctata | reverse complement strand
ACATGCATAGAAAAATAAAGAAAAGGAACTGCAAGGAAAGAAACATACAAGGATAAAAGCCATAGTTTTGTACCAGGTGGTGAGAATTTCAGGTGATTATTTTTTTTCTCTGCTTGGTGTTGTTTTCAATATATTCTAAAGATGCTATCAAAAGTAATACCTATTTTACAAACAGGAAAAGGTAATTACATGGAATTTTAAAAAAATTATTGTGTTTGTTTTGGGTTCCTGATTCTGAGATGTGAGCTGCCACCATGCCACCACATCTGTAAGGAGGATCACGTGCTTGCTCCGGGTAAGACCTAGGGACATGCTGGAGGCCATCGCCCAGTTTCCAGGGTCTGCTGTCAGCACACTATTTTTGTTTTGAAAAAGTGCATTTCTTCTTCAAAAGCACTTGAGAACCTCCACAGAGAAATCTCACTTCAGCAAGAATCACAGCAAATTCCACTCCCTGAACATTGCTCACATGCAAGGCCTGTGCCAAGCAGCTCCAAATCATAACTGCCTGAGCTTCACAAATCCTCCCACTTTACAGATGAAGCAGCTGAGGTTTTATCCAGGATCAAAGCCTCATAAGGACAACAGGTCACATTCATGTTCTTACTAACACCTGATTTCTCTTTCCCTGAATCAGAAAAACACAGAAATGTTTCACAGATAACCAAAGGTATGGTTTTATCAGGTCTATCACAGAATATAGTAAGTTCCCAACTTACAAATGAGTTTCATTCCAGGAAATGTTCATAAATCAGATTCGTTCCTAAATGCAGCAAAGTGAATCTTATAGACTACGCCTGTGAAAGTTCACAACTCGAATGTCTGTAAGTCGGGACTTACATAAACTTGAAGAAATTTGCTTTGGCCAATTAGTGTGAGGAAAGCTGGAGTCAAAAGTCTTTTACAACAAAATTATAAAACCCGAAAGCTAATTATTAAAATCATGGGGAAAATCATTAAAACTGGAGAAAATTATTAAAACTGAAAATGAACTATACATTACAAATTAAAGTCCCTTTACGTTGCAACTTTTCCCAAAATCCTATGCTAATATGGTAGCATCAACGTAAGATATTTGAAACATTCACATTCCCTAAATTAGGAGCATAAGAACTCTTATTTGGTTGGCAATAAGAAATAAAATCAGAAGTAATCTTGGTAATCCAAAATAATATACGTGTGTGTATCGCAGTTCCATTCATCTGGCTGGTACCATAAAATTTCAGGGAGTTCTTGCAGGTCAACATAAACACTGCCGTGACAGGAAAGATAAGGAGAACTCCAACTTCTGGACCTCATTTACCCCACCGAAATCTTCAATTCCACATTAGCAAGCATTGCTGAAACTTTTTATAGTCAGCTTAGTTGAACCGCAGTGTACTCTTGAATGCTTTGGGGCAATTAGGCCATTACACAGTTGGCGGCCCATAACCTGTAGCTGTAGAATTAGTGGCATCTCTGCCAAAGAAATAAAATCATAAGAAAGAAACTGCCAAGAAAGGGTCCTCAGTACCCACTTTTCCTAGTTCATTAGACTGAAGAAGTCAAAATGCTTACACAGTCGTCCACTTCTATCTTTGAGAGTTGGGTTCCACAGAACCTGTCCCCCAAGCCACTTTTGCATCCTCAGGTAACACAAAGCACCAACAGGGCACTTACCCGAACTGCCTCAGCCTTCTTGTGAAACATCTCTTCCATATTCTTCGCCAGCTTTTTCACCAGCTGGAGGCCATCGATTTCTTCTATGGCTACATCTTTCTCATATTCCTTGTATTTCTGCAGGGACAGAGAGCAACGTGAGAGGCACATGACACCGAAAACACCACACCTGAGACTTCATAACACCTCCACCTACACAGAGTCAACAAAAATACATTTTTAATAGGGCTGTTTCTGTTATATTTGGGACACTGCTCTGCATTTCATGACTATTAATGCAACAAGAGAGAAACATGAAAACAAACTCTGATTCTTACTGAAAACTTAACTAGCACCCAGGAAAAAGAATAAACCTTTAGCCAGTCAAATGCTTTATCATCTGTTCACAAAAGACTGCTTTGACCCACAGTTTCCTCACATTCTCAAATAAAGACAAATTTTCATTTAAAACCCATTACACGCTCGGGTAATTCATCTATTTAAACTAGCACTCGTCAAAGTGTTCCAGGAACTCCTGAGGGTGCTTGAGACCCTCTCAGGGGACCGCAAAGTCCTCCTTTTCCCAACAGTAGGTCTACATGATTTTCTTCAACGAATTCTAACAGAATAAATACAAAAACATCATGAGAATCCATTTATCTCCTCTTCCAAGGGGGAAGTGAAAAACATAGTAAGTTCAAATGTTTTAAAACACTTATTACAGTAAAAGACACATTGCCAAGAATTATGAAATAATTATGCGCACAGTGAGGAGTATTTTGAGGCAGATTAATGGCAATACGCTTTTTTACTTTATTTTTATTTAAGCATTCACCACATATATTGATCATACTGTATACATCAAATATTAAAAATATCTGCAAAATGAAGAAGAAATTCCTCTAATTTTTCTTATTTGGCAAGTATAGTTATTTTTCATAAAATTGGTTATTGGTACAATGAATCTTTTGAATTAAACTACAGTACTTTCTAAACTTCTTGGTTCTAATTTCTAATATGACAAATATCAATAGCCACAGCTCACATAAACAGAACCCCCTAGGGGGTCTTCAATACATTGTAAAAGTGTAAAGGGGTCCTGAACCAAAATGTTGGTTTAACTAAAGATTTAATTTTATTTATACTGGGAAGAAATGTTTATTAATAGTAATCTTCCCAATGGAGTTCAAAATACTCTTCCTGTAAACACGAATCCATTACATTTATGTAGTTATCAAAAACCTGAGGAACAAAAAATAATGGGGCTATGAATCTACTTTAATTGATGGGGGAGCTCTGAAGTAGTCAATAACCCTACTCCAATCCCCTCTTAGGAAAAACAAGCAGTATCACATTGCATCTTGGCTCTGTGATGACTGTGGATTCTAGAGTCATCTTTTAAGTAGGAAATATAAATGACTTTTTTAGCAATAGAATAATTTTGAGATATAAATTTGTATTTACTTCCCACTATTAATACCCTTTATCTTCAAAAATGATGGGAGATTCTGGTTTTCCATGTCAGTAGAGGCAACTTATACTAAAGGCTGAGCTAGAAAGGGAGTATGGGTGTCTATGTCACTTAACCACAACCCACACCCGTTTCCAGTTCAGGTTTCCAAGTCCTTTGAGACCATACGAGTGGGTGTTCTGAAAGAAGGTTAGGGTGGGAGGTTGCTAAGGAAAGGAATGATATAAAAAGAGAATTCTTCAGATCAGTCAGAATAATAAAAATCCCCAGGACCCAGCAGTGAGACTTGGGACATCTGACAGAGGACTCTTGGAGCAGCAGATCCCCTCTGGCTCACATAAGCAGGAAAGGCCTAGATGCCAAGTTCCCAGCACCCAGATACTGGCGGAGCAGGAGGACTAGGCGCTAGGCCCTGTAACCTGCACATCAGGACTAATGTCCAGGAATTTCTCAGAATTAAGTTGATTCAGAAAAAATCAACAAACTACTACTTCTGGACCACCTGAGTCTAGGTTGAGACAAACACCTGTTATGTCATTAATTAGATGTTCTGAACTGGCCCAGAAGTTACAGTTCTGTGCTTTTTCTTGCTTCCTGGGAACATCCGTAAAAACACAGGTTTGTCTTGAGGCCTCTCTCATGCAGCTCACATGTAGATACTATTCTTTCACTAAGCCTTCCTCTCCTTCCTGCAGAAACTTCTCTGGTTCCCCCAAAGCAAGCAGCCTTCACAGTCCATCCTAGCACCCAAGGAATTCTCTGCGCATCTCGCCTGTCCTTGTAACTGGTTTGACTCAAGAGACAAAGACGAGTCCTTATGGTTACTGCCTCACCCACAGAAAACACTCACAAGACTTCTCTGGATGAAGCTGGTTGCAGAATAGCAGCAACACAATATAATACAAGAGAGACGCAGGTAAGAAGGCAAGTGCTTTGTCCTAAGTCATGTAACAGCGACCTCCCCAACCCTAGGGGGAGACGACTACACTGGTCTTGGATTAGTACCCTGGCCAGCCCAGTCCTGGTCCAAGTTAACATCATCCTCTGGTGTCTGAATAAAACTTCAGTGACAATCACTGGAAACTTTGCGTAAGTTCAAGTGCAAGCCAAAGGCTTTGGAGCCAAAAATCCTGAGAGTTCTCTGCTGCCTGCCAGATGTACTCCAAAAACCCACAGCAGGAGTCAGTTTATACCCAGGACTGATTAAATATAAAAAATACACAAACAAAACTAATGTCAATCTAATAGTTATGGCATCCACAAAATGAATCTCTATTTAAAGTGGTTCTGTGATTTCACGTGATCTAGATAGATGCTTAAGAGAAAGGCAAATCCAATGGATTTCACAGAGAACCATTACCTGAATCTTTTGTGCTTTGTATCAGGGCCCAATATACCGGTCATATCTGCTGTTTGCCTATGTTATGACAACAGACTTCCAGAGGGAAATCAATATATTTAACTCTGATCTCCTCTCCACCCCAAGTTTTCAGAGATCTTCCTGTGTCTGTCTTCTGAGTCTGCTTTGTAAAAGGAGCTCTGATCTCAGGAAAGGCTGTCAGTCCCCAAATTACTCAAGCCTATGTCACAGTGACTGATCTCAACACAAGGCTCTCTGCCAAGTGGGGCTCCAGATCTGGGACACACTCAGCGGCTCGCTGATTCCATTCCTCTTCCAGCCTGAGTCCTCTCCCCTCAAGGAGGACCCCAACAGGTCCTCGTTACTAACAGGCCAAGTACATACTACTTTCTTACCACCCTAGGGAAGTCATCCTATACACAGAAAGCACTCTGCCTTTTCAAGATGTGTTGATGCCTGCTGAAATCAGGTCAGAACAACATGATGCCTTTATCTTACCAGGAAATGTTTTACTTTGCTGGAATCAAAAGATTGCAAAGAGCCAAGAGCATAACCCAGTGACAGTCATTAATCAATCACAAGCCCTTGGTGTCTTAGAATAGTGACATCTATAAAAACCATTAAAAAGGTATCTACAGTAGGAAACCAACCAACTTGAGTCCAGCAACTGGACCTGAGTGAGCTAAGCTACAGCGTTTCGGCAGAAATCCAGACAGTCACACCAAAGAGAGTCAAAGAATGTGGAAAACATGTGTGCCACATGTTACAATATGTTATAAATAGTAATAGATCACTTTTTGTTTTAAAGCACTAATCCGTACACACCCACAGCTAGCAGCCAAGTGGTCAAAGTTGACTACATAATCACAAATGATTTTTGTGTTGTTGTTCTTTTCCTTACTTGTATTTCTAATTTTAACAAGTAACATACTATTTTGGAAATTAGAAAACATGAAAGTTGTAGTTCTATTTAGAATAAAATGTGGGCCCCCTGTAAACAGATTCCTCTAGGAGAATGCAGCTCCAGTCAGAACCCATGCGGTTAAGCCACATGTCTTCATCAGTAGACTCTAAGGCAGTCAGTAATGTCAGTCCCATTCGTATCACAGGCCCTGCACAGTGCCAGAGACTCTACGTATCAGTGTGTGCAGTTGTTACCACTCTTCCAAGAGGTGGCTATGACCCTCTGTTGCAGGTGACGAGCTGAGGCACAGACAGGTTCATCAGTTGACAAAAGTCAAATGGAAAGCCCTGACTTCTAATAGCTTTGACCTCTAAACTCAGGAGTACAGAGGGACAGAACATTGACAACCCAAATATTTGTAAACCTATTTCAAAGAGCTCATTTCCTTGCCATTAAAAAAAATCCTATTCTAACGATTTTGTAGCCAGTAGAGACTTAGATTACATCAGGGGGTCAGATACTAAGAACTGGAAACATTGCCAACTGACAAGTGACGCAGGTGCTCATTCAAAAGCAAAGGCCACGTGGCTGGGGGAGGTGAGGTCCCAGAAGTGGGCCACACCCCCACACCGGGCCTCTCAGGGAAGCTTGGACCCCCAGCTAAGGAGCACACACAGCTCTTGATAGTACATACACCTGGAGAGAGAAGACCAACATGCTTCAAAGGCAGCCCTGGAGCCTCCATGAGCAAGCACTCCAGGGCAGATGTGGGTTACAACCCAGTTGCTGCTCTCCAATGCACAAGGTGAAGTCTGGCATCCCTCCTCCCAGTGGGCCTCCCCACCCATGCCGGCAGTGAAGGTTTTTATTTTCTATAGCTTCTAGAACTACACTATTCATTACTCCTATTCCTGTTACTCCTATTCCACCTACACCAATTATTGTTGAGCTGGGAGAAAGAGTTAGGAAAATCAGCAGGTCCCTATAATCACACAAAAGGAGAACATGAAGGGGACAGAAATGGAAGGGATGGTGGTAACCCAGGATAAAGACTGGACCCAGTACGGCTCTCAATCCTGTCTCCAGCACTCCATTTATCTGTTTCACAGACCACACTCTGTGGCTCTGCTATGCTAGGGGGTTTTAGACAATAAATACACAATGGCAAGTGATGTAAAGCCTGCAGACTCCTGGTCAACCTTTCCTGAGGCACAGATGGGCAAAGAAGCCACAGAACAGGAAGGACCCTGGGGGTGGGGAGGAGGCAGTGACTCCCACCTTGCTGGATGATGAGGCTTGGAAGGTGAGAGATGCAACAGGTAATGAACATTTCTAGATGGGAGAGTAGCAGGCAGGAAGGTGCAGGGACTCTCAGGAAGCTGCCTGGGGCTTAAGGAACTATTCCTGTTCAGCTTCCCTGGCATGCATACAGCCAAGCAGGGGGATTTGGGTTAAGATGAGGCCAGTGCAGTGCTATCACTAAGAGTTTCAACTTCATTCATATGTGGGGAGTGGGGAGTGGCAACAGGAGCCACTGAAGGATATAAGGGGTGGAGGGGTCAGTGTTATGATTCCTGTCTCAATGCCTCCCAAATCCTCATGCAGTCATGCAAGCAGGCTTCTAGAATTTCTGATTCATTCATGATCTAATGCTGGAATTAAGGGTGTGAGTGCTACACCCACCCTAGGGTGGGGTGGCCTACATACAATATAAGGGACAGAAAGAGTCTTCTCTTTGCCCTCTACCCTTTTTTGTTGCCATCTTCCGCTGCCATGAACTGCTGCTCCTCTGTCATGTGCCAACCTGGCTTGGAGCCAGCTGATTATGGACTGAAAGCTCCGCAAACTGTGAGCTAAATAAATCTTCCTTTCCTTCATTTTGAGCATCAGGTATTTTGTCTCAGCGATGAGGGAAAACTAGCCAACAGGGTTACTGATCATATTGTGCTTTTGGAAAAAAGGCAAACCTGGCTGGAGTGAGCAGGACTCAGGTAATGGGGTAAGATGGGGTCTCCCTGAGAGACATCCAGGGGGCTGGTGGTCAGACACAGCAGAAGTTGGGGCTGGCTGGCTGTGTCGCTTTAAGGAAGGTATTTAACCTTCTGGGCCTCAGAGTCCTTCTTCAGAACACCAGGGATAACGGGGTCCACCCTCCAGTGCTGCCCTGCAGACTCACCAGGATGACATCTGTGAAATCCTCCAGCACAGGGCCCCTTCCAGTGGGCACCCCAGATCCTACTGCCCCCTGTTCTTCCCTCTTGGCCCTTCTGTCACAGAGGATTCTTCTCAGGGTTATGTTATCACACTTGTGCCTTCCTGACTGAAGCTCTTCATGTGACACATTCTGGCAGGGTGCAGGAGGACGCTGCTCCTCGTTCTCTTTTCTCCTGGCCCAGTGCAGGAGCTAGAGGGGCCTGAGCCAGACGGCCTGTGGCTTTAGGCCAGGCTCAGGCAGAACACAGTCCTTCACAAATTGCCTCTTAGCATTCATGACACAGAAGGAAGGCAAACCTGAGAAACTTTGTATTCCCCTGTCACGAGAGAGCATCTGAGGCTTCCATTCCGTCTGTTAGCAGAATCAGCATTTGGCAAGAAATCCCACGATGAGCCAAGAACATTTATCACTTGAGAAGGGAGACACAGAAATGCATTATTTCTGCAGCATCTATTTTGCCAGATCATTTCACACGAACACCAGGAAGAGAAAAGCACTGCTTCACTGTCAGGACACTTAATGCTGCTCGTACATTGGAGTTGTTTTTTCCTGCATGACAACTGCATATCTAGAAGTGAGTCACCGGGAACAGCCCCAAGAGAGGGAGCTCGAGTGAGGACACTTCTGACCAATTACAAGTAACTGGGATAAAAGCCAAACATGGAAGAGGAACTCTGGGTGTGTTTGGCACATGGAAATAATGCAGAAGATGGCTATGGAAAGCATCTAACCAAAACATGGACACATGGATACATTTTCCATGTCCACTTAAGTAAATTTTCTCATTGAAACTAAAATTACATCTCTGGAGTAGGAATCATAAAATCACAACATGAGGATCGACAGAAGGCCCAGGGGAGGAGAAGGCGTCTCAAGGACCTGCCCACCCCTGAGAGAGAAGCTGGGAGCTTCCAAGCCTATGACTTGAGAACAACAGACCTGTTTCTTTAGCCCTGTACCCAGCCTCTAGCGCTTCCTTTCAAATCCCCAAACCCAGATTCCTTGATACATGTCGGGGGCGGGGAAGGACCTCCAGAGACAACCCAAACCCAGAACCTTTAAAGGTTTGTTTTGTAAGCGCGTAAGTGCCTTTTGTTCCCATGGTAAGGTTTGACCTTTTCTATTCCTTCAAGGTCTAAAATACCCATTGTACAACCAGCTGTGGTGGCTCCCTCCTGCAGTCCCAGAACTCAGGAGGAACCCAAAGCAGGAGCATGTCCTGGGCTGCAGAGTGCAAAACCCTGTCTCCAAGAAAAAAAAAAAGTGCAAGAGATAAATTTGTTAAGCCAGTTACCTTGTTCCTTTTCTCATAGTGAGAGAAAATACTTGACAGCCAAAGTTAAAGGAGGAAATGTTTATTTAGCTCACAGTTTGTAGAGGTTTCAGTCCATAGTCAGCTGGCTCCAAAACAGGGTGGCACATGGCAGAGGGGCATCACAGAGGAGAAACAGTCCACAGCAAGCGGGCAGGTGACAGAACATGAGCACATTAGCCCTCTTTCTGTCCCTTATATTTTACATAGGCTGCTCGCCCTAGAGTGGGTGCAGCACTCACACCCTCAATCCTAGCCAGAACTATCTCAAACCAATCAGTGAACTGATTCACTGTTCACATATCCTGAATCTCAGCATCACATACTCTATATCCAGCCACCTCTGAGAAAGCCCTATGACTATATGAGGCTTTGGGGGGACAATGAGACACAGCCATACCATGACACCAACCATTTAAGTAAAGATTACACTAACAGAAACAAAAGTGCAGGTGTGTCACTTCTGCCCGATGTGGGAAGGTATAGTAAGCTAGTAGTATACTAACTATACTAGTCAGGAATAGGACAACTGTTCATCACACCCAGCAGATAAGAAGGGACTCCTAAGAAGGGTTGCAAAATGAGGGATTAGCCAAAGCTCTCAGAAAAGGAGAGTCTGTGTAGTATGTATAATTCCCTCTCTCCTGGCAGAGGTAATCGACTAAGAATCCTATTAATGTAGCGAGAAAATCATGAGCCACTACAAGCTAGTTGGTAAACAGAGGCAGGACATCTATAACCAAGGCTTAATGGGCAGGGGAATGAGTGGAGATGACAGAAGGAAAAAGGATAGAAGGTAATTTCCTTAGGTTGCATGTGCACTATCAGTTTTGTGTCCCTCCAGCAGGATAGAGCGATGCAGTTACTTGTCTGTCTCCTCTATGTTACTCTTAAAGAAGACAGCTGTCCATAACAGGTTGGATAGGAAAGAATACATGTCAACTCTGCAGCAAGGCTATTGATTTTTACTCTAAAATCAAACCAAAGGAGAACAACCATTATGTACATGTTAGCCAGTTGCTAAGACCAGACAGATGTACCAAGTTCAAGTTGTACCTGGCACAACTTAGTAGTTATGTGACAAGTTTCCTGACCTCTACCAGCCTCCCTTCCTTTACAACGAGCGGGTGATACCAAGCCTTATGCTGTTCTAGAAACAATCAAATGAGGTAAAGTATGTAAAGTATCCAGCAGAATGTTAGACAGTAAAATACTCAGAATATGATGATAATGATTGCACAGGTGGCAATTAATTCCAACACTTGTTCTGAAACTTCTGGAAAAGATAATTCTTTTGCCTCAGCAACAGGAAGAAATTTTCGACCAACATTCATAACCTACCAGACCAACCAGTTCTAAATGTTTCTCTGGGCAGTGGCATTTTTCACACATAAGACTCCAAGGGGTCTTCAATAGCAACTCTTTGGGACCAGCTCTATTCTAGCAAAAGTGGGTTGCAGAGGCAGGGGTGGTGATGTTGCAGTTTTCAGATAAGTTATTAAAGATGTTGCAATAAAAATTGATTATCTCTCACTCTTGGATCTCTCATTATAGGCAATGTCATCTTCTTATTATGACATAAATGTACTTAGTATTCCTCTCAATTCAATTACTGCATACAGAAGTGTTACTTCAACACACAGCACTTCAAAGCAATTATGTTTCCAGGTAAATACACTTCCAAATCCTATAAGCTGATGTTAGGAGGTGTGCTTCTTCACCATCACAACAACAGAGTTAACTGACTTCATGACATTCTGGTTCTCAGAACATTTTTCTATTGAGCATGGAAAGTGCCATACTGGATGAATAATTCTGTTTCATGTAGGTATGCCAATCAAATGTTGCCAAGGTTAAAAACACCCACTATTAACCTTGTCCTTTTCCAGATCTAGTGAAGTTTGAGGAGTGCAATTTTTCTCTGTTAAAGTCGTCAGAACAAGAGGAAACGTGCATTAGAACAAGAAAGCCTGCTTAGGAAAGAGAAGAAAAGGAAGACAGGGCATGAACTGCAACAAAGAGCAAGCAGAAAGGAGGCAGCGAGCAGCTCGGCTCCCTGTTCTACAGGACTGAGGCAGACAGAGCATCTCCGGGGAGCAATACCTGCTCTGTTGTGGGGAGCAGCATGGGAATGGATCAGCCATGAAGGCAACAGAGTTTTTAAGAGCTCCCAGGCAGGCGGAAAGAGGAGTGTGGGCTCAACTTCTCAAGGTGCTTTTGGGCGTGTGCCTCAAGACAGTATGATCACAAGAATCACCAGGGTCACTAGCCCCAGAGCCCTTGGTGTTCACACCCAGCTGGCTGCTTGGGGCACCCACTAAGTCACAAAGTTGCAGCGGCCTGGCCCTCCAAGAAGCTGACTCTGCAAAGGATGGTATCTGACAGACATCTACGACTTCCAGACTGTCAGCCCACGAATTAAAAGCCGACTGTTCTCCTCTTCCTGTTTTACTATCCCTTCCTTTTTTTCCCCCCATCTTGTTAAGTCTCATAAGCTTTTACTGTTCAACACAGACAATCACACAAATGCAACTGGTCAATTTTAGCTCTGTGATGATGGAACTAAGTAAGAATGCTGTACTATATTCTTGTTTTATATATAGGAAAGTAAGTCAGAGGCAAACGACTGAACCAGCTATTGATAGAACCACCCTTTTTCTGCTAGTGTTTTAAGACAGGAATTCATCTGTCTACTGAACGAAATCAGTCTTGGTGCTTATTTTTAAAAACCCAATTCCAGAATTTTTTTTTTTTTTTGGATGAATGCATGGGGATCTGAGACTCTTAAATGTTAATATTCACATTGGACATACACCTCATAATACACCAGCTGAAACAATGGTTATAAGCCTGAGTGTGTCAGAGAACAAAAATCTCACTGTAACATTTATGAGTGTCTTTTATGTCCAACAACAAATTTAACTACAGCCAAAATGCAAATGATAAAAGCTTACTTTACGAAGTCTGCACTACTTGATGTGGGTTGCTTTCTGCCGTCGACTTCTTTCAAACACATTTTCTGATGCTATGGTGAAAATAATTCAGCCTCCTGCTCTATGGGGATCACAGGGAACAATGAAAGTAATTTATTGTGAATAAGAAGCAGCCACCGTTTACTGAGCATTTACTTTGGGTCAGGTAGGTATTATTTCCCTCAGTTCACAGGTTAGGAAACTAAAGCACAGAGGGATCAAATAACTTATCCAAGTTCATATCACAAGTAAATGGTTGACTAGTTAAAGGACTTTAAACTACTAGAATACAGATATCCCAGAGTCTCAATGGCTTAACACAGTAGGGGTAGGGCTCTTCACAGAACTATCCCATGAGAGGTTTCTGGACATCACACGGCCTTCCACTCAGTGCCTCAGGGGCAACAACTCTTCTCTCACGCAGCACTGCCATCCTTCCAGGCTGTGCAGTCTTCCACATTCAGCCAGCAGGTGTGGTATGAGGAAGAGGAGAGGATGTGTCTGCTCCCTGAATTCCTTTACCTGGAAGCGATGCTTACCAACTCTGCTCACATTCTCTTGCAGTAAGTAGCCACAGGACCCAAATGGACATCACAGGGCCTAAGTTATGGAGCCATGGCTAGGGAGTCATCTGTATGCTCTACATAAATGCTGCAAATGGAAATGTAAACCACTGGTGGAGCCATGGTTTGAACCCAGGCAGCATGGCCCCGAGCCCAGCATACCTAACCACTACTCTTCAGTTTAAGAGCCTGATAAACAACAACTAGATGAAACCTCAGGTTACAATTTGGCTCGGAATAATTTGCATAACAGATACTTGGGAGCTGGCTCAATCAAGTCACAATCTACAGAAAGGTTAAGGTGACCCAATCACTTGTAGGTGTAATTAACAGCTAAACTCAGATGCTAAAGGCCAAGATATTGCAACACATAGAAGAACTCATTATAAACAATTCTTAGAACCTTTGTCTGATTTTCTTAATCCCATCATAAATAAAACTGCTACTTGAATAATAATAGTGACCTTCTTTAGCACAGGATATTAGTTGCCCAGGTGCCACAAAAGTTAATTGGCTTAACTAACATCTTTTTAATTCTATATCCAAGATGTCCTGGAAATCGAAGGCAATCAATGGATGAGTCTGCAAGGTCTGTAACAAGCTTACAGCTAATACTATTTGCAGCTGTTCAGATGGTTTCTGTAGTTACAGGGCCAACACCAGACTGAGTGTTAGAATCCTGCTTCTGAATGAATCTTTAACTCTGTCAACACCAAACTGAATTCAGAGATACCAAAGTATGACATAGCTGGACCCTAGCTTTCCACTGTGAATGCAGAGAGCTGTGGTGAGATCATGTATGATAAACTATTTTCAACCCACCCTCCCTCCTGCTTAAAGGAAGAACTAACAACTGAGTCTTCCTTCTCATGGAAGGGAGCTGCTTCTGTGAAAGGTGTGGGGAGACTCAGATCCAGAATTCCCTATTGCTCCTACCAGATATTCAGAAAAGCAATCCACAGCACTAGCATCCTTCAATATAACATCTCCTTGCCTCACCTTGGCCACAGGGGCTCACAGGTCCTTTGGGAGTTTGCAGCAGGTGACTCTCCAGTTTCTCCCATACAAACATTCTCAACAATAAGGGCATTCCATCAGGCAAAAATATTTAGATGTCACCAACTTCACAATCAAATGATATTCTGACAGACTTCATCAAATCCAGCACATAAGACTTTTTCCCAGTATTTTTAAAATCATAGTGTTAGGATACAAAAGGAACTTACAAATAATCCATTCCAGAGTTACTAACTCAAACAGCTGTAAGAGGTCAGGCTGGTCATATCGGATGAAGGAACTTAGCCAGTTTAGGTCTGTAACAAATAGCGTTTCTGTCCCCTCCTAAGATATGGGCCACTTTTCGGCTTCTTACGTTTTGTGTTTGGGTGGGGGGCACACTATGGCTATCCAGTCTGCCACTTGTTAGGCAAAGTCAGGAGTCCACTTTTATGTAAAACCTCCCACTGAGTCTACTTGGAACACATTGGTGCTCATACACAAAATATCTCCAAACATCCTTTCTCTCACTCATCTTCACATGAGGAAATCAAGATTCAAGACACAGAATAACCTGTGCTCATGTCTCCCAGAAGTCAGTGCTGTGCTAGGCAGTGTGTCACCTGCTTCTAAACACCTGTGTTAGCTTTTCAATCAGGCACTGCTACTTACCCACTCTAAGGGTGCATGGAAGGCTCCCGGAGGGTGCAGCCAGCAATAAGGGGCAGACACCCAGCCAGCTCCTCCACACTGTGTGACGCTCCTGGCCATGTAGGGACTTAGGACATGTGCCAACCTTTCTCTACAGACCCCAACTATGACAAAAAGCACTTGATTTCTCTCACATCTAGGGTTGGTAATCAGGGAAACAAGACCTTGAAGTTGAGGAATAGAGGCAAGTTAAGAGATAGCCTCATATGACACTCGAAAGAGAGATTTGCCCACAGTGCTTTGGAGAATCCTAGAGTACTGGGAAATTTAGCTAATGTTTCTCTTTCTCTCATATGTTCACGTATATATACACACATAAAATCAGTATGTTACCAACTTAGGAAAGCATAAGGAAATTAATCAATTCATCTATATTGTTCTTATTCTTATGTCATGTTATGGAAGTTTTGGGGATATGGCATGTCAGGGCCTGCTCTGATACCTAGGGAGGCCCACCAAACCTTTCTCAGAATGATATTTTTAATGTGAAAATAAAAACACATAAGAAGGAAACCAATTATATTTTAACTTGGTTTTCAAGATGTTTAAAATATAAACGTGTGATGCAGAAAAGTAAGTGCTTCTTTAGCAACGCATTAAACAGTGAGATCTAATGGCGATTCTCCAGCCACTGTTGAGTGATAACCAAAGAGACATCAGCATGAACTAGAACATGATATAAAAATATCTGTGATTTCTGTTGATGACAAAGTCATAAGCATTCTTGTGACTTGTCACTACATTCGTAAATTAAGAAAATAATAACTTTTGGTTAGAGGTTACTGAGAATAAGATTCCCCCCTGCCCCTATTTAAGTTTACAGTCTCCTGAATTCTAAGACTGTGGGCACAGGTTAAGGACCCCAAGAACACCAAGGGGAAACAGAAAAGGTCCCTGCTGTGTGAACGGTGATGGGGATCTGCCTCCAACTCACATACAGCGTCGGGATACAAAGTTCACTTTGGAAATCACCAGTCTATGGCATTAGGTCATGTATAGTATCTTATCACTAGCATATTCATACACTTATCCTATGATTTCAGAACTTGGGACAGATTCTAAAACAATTTATTCTTCTTGCTGATGGCTTTGTAAGTGCAGATTATAAGACAATTTTTTTTCTGGGTATTTTGTCAATAAATGATGATTTCCCTAATTGATCAGTGAAAGGTAAACACTTAACTGGAAAGACTTTTACCTCACGTCCGGGTCATAGAGTAGAATTCACAATATTAATTTTCTCTATATATACTATTGTGCTTTTAGAATTCTTAATGAAGAGCACGCATTCATGCATTACTTATGGATTAAAAATACACAGTGTCAAGTTCAAAGAAATTTAATAATCACTAACATAAAAATATAATAAATTGCTCATAAATGTACAAAACAGAGTGTGACTGACTCAGGTATATGATTAAGACATAAATTAAACAACTCATTAAACAAGCCTGGCCTTGTCCACAAATACTACATTACAGTGTCATAAAATACTTCAATGCTTACACAACTGTGTACCATTACAAAAATCTGCTCTTGAAATACTAAGTAAATATGCATATTATACAAGTGCATTTATCATTTATAATTAAAACCATGTAAAAAAGAAAGCATAAGATACTGGAAGAGACAAAAACAAAACTCCAGTCATGAGGCTAGATATGGCAGCAGAATTTGGGAGAAATTTTCTGTTTCTAAATTTGTTTAAGTTATACTGCTTTTTAAATGGGAAGAGTAGTCTAAACTGGAGATAAACAGAAAGGTAAGAGCAATACTCAGATCCAGACAGACTGGCTCCAAAGCCTATGACCTTCCCTCCCCAAGTAAACCTACTAAAATATTTGATGGTAAAATGAGATTTTTCTCATAAAAGCAAAATGTGTGCATTATAGGGAGAAAAATCCAGATCATAAATACAAGCAAACAGAAGGGAAAAGAAAATCTGAATTCTATTCCTCCAATACAACACTTTACCTCTTAGTTCATATCCTTACAAATCTTTTCCACTTCTTCTTAAAATTGTAAATGTAACTTTGTTTATAATCAAAGTGAGATCATCCTGTACATACCAATAGAAGAAATTTCTTCAGTATCTCCCCAGGAAGCTTGTTAAGGCTTGTATCTAAATATCCCCCCAAACCCTCATTCAGTCACAAGTGGGGAGTTTCAAAGGTGGCTGTATTAGGCGTATGATGCTAGGATTAAGAAGTGAGTATCATGCTGAGATTAAGGGTGCCCCACTCTGGGTGAGGCTGGCACCACACAAAAGGTGGGAAACCTGGGTGGAATATAAAGGGACAGAAAGAAATTGTTTCTCTACTTTGCTGCTTTGCTGCCTTCTGCCTGCCATGAACTGTTTCCCCTCTGCAATGCCTTTCTGCCATGCCACCATACCTTAGAGCCAGCTAACTATGGACAGAAACCTCTACAAACCGTGAGCTGAAATAAACCTTTTCTCCCTTAACTTTGGGTGTTGGGTATTTGTCTCAGCAATGAGAAAAGTGACTAAGACAGATTTTGGTACCAGGAGTAGGGTCACTGCTGTGAAATTACCTGGCCATGTGGTTCAGAATCCTTTGGAACTGACCCCTCCCAATGCTAGATAGCACTGAGCATTGAAAATATTCTCCCCAGAATGTTCTCTGCCTTGCTGCAACATCTGCCCTTAGGATGCAACTATGACTACTCACTAGTCACACAAACTAATTCTCAACCTGCCTTGAGCTATTCTAAGGGAGCGAGATGGGGGAGATCATTGGTGCAGATCCCAAGGGCATAGACAGCCTGGATGGGATCCTAACTCTGTCATTGACTTTCCATGGCTGTCATAAATATCCTCTCCCTCAGTTTGCACATCAGAAAAAAATGAGATCAATGATTGCAACCACTTTTGGGGGTTGATATAAAAATCCTGAGTTTCTATATGTTAAGTGCTTAAAGAGGTCGTTGGAATTATTTGCCCCTGGATTATCTTTATTCTAGGCTAAAAATATCCCCAGTTTTTCATGAGCCTTCATGTGACATGGACTCTGGATTCTTCTCACTGTCTTATTTTTTCATTTCCAAATACTGTCCTGATTTTCCCTGTTCCTTTTCAAACCTGAAGCTTGCATCTTCTACCACACCCTGGTTTGGTTTGGTCATTTCAAGGCGCAATGCAAATGCTCTCTCCTTTGCACCCCATAACCAATGCCCATCACTGACCCACAGGGTAACACTAGCTCTGCAGCAGCTGCTGGCCCCACCACAGAGTTGGTCTCATTCCCTTTGTGATTTCATGACAGCACCAAACAGTCACATCAGGAAGAAGGTAAACTGCTGAGTACAAGGTTTCAAGGAACCTCCAGAGGCAGACAGTTAGTTAAGGCTTCTTAGGGAAAACTGCCTTTAAGAAGGGGTAACACAATGAGGACTAGCAGATGGTGGGGAAAAAAGAAGAAGATTTCTGGAGCACAGACCATGAAGTCATAGCACATGAGTGCCAAATCAATCACCCAATCAATCACGGTAACAGTTAATACAGCAGAGCACATCTTACAATTGGCACTAAGTATTTTCTCACACCACTGCTTTCTCAAGTCTGGTCAAGAGATTGACACTACTCTTGACAGGTTAGAAGGCTGAGCTTGGCAGAGCTAAGAACCTAGGTTTAAGCAGCCTGCTTTGGAATTTGAGGATGGCCACTAAACAGCAGGCTCCACCAATAGATTTCATAACACAGTACATGTACATAAACACACTCAATTGGGACAGCTGCATTTTTCAAAGATGGCTCCAATGAAAGATTTTGTAAACGTACTCATTCAGTAGAACAAGGAACTCTTCTAAATTAAGTTCTCAGGGCCGTGAGTTTGGCTCAGTGACTTAAGAACCTGTCTGATAGGCGCGAGGTTGTGAGTTCAGTACCCAGTGCCACAAAAAAAATAAATAAATAAAATAAAAAAATTAACTAAGTTCTCCTTAGTAAACAACCCAACAGAACAAGAACCACTAACTATTGAAAGAAAATCCTCTCTTTAAACAAGACTGTGACATTAGCTAAGCCTGTAGAATCAAATCAACCACTGATTGTTTTATTCAATATTTATTGAATACCTACTATGTACCAGATACTCTGCTTGCTGAGCAATGAGACTATTCCAGACAACATATATGATGCATTCTCCAATTGTAAGAGCTTAGAATCTATTGGAAAACTTTAAATAATTAAAGCACAGAATACATTGTGACAAAATAGCACCAACTGATGTGACTCCAACGTAAACACAAAGCCCTTTCTGACAACCTGCTCAACACAGACTAAACATAGGAGCAAAAGCAGAAAGGTGACAGTGGAAGGGAAGACACTACAGATAACAGGCAGGGCACATACTTGTGCCTTATGACAGGATTGTGAAGATAAGGTAATGAGGAAAATGAATGAAATCACCCACCCACAATAACAAACAGTAGAAGGCAAAAGTAAGGGGTAAGAGCAGTAGAGGAGAGAAAATGGGTTCTGGAACTAAGTTTCTATACAACTGGATAGGACAGAGGGACAAATGAAGGAGGCCTGGACAGTCAGGGGAGAATGAGTTCACAGATATCAGCTTTAAAAGTCACTCTATCCTAAGTTCCCTGATGAACAGGCACATTTTCCCCATATCTAATTAGACTTTATGAAAAGTAGTCTCATTCTGAGTATTTAAAGTTATTCCCAGGTAATAAGAGGCAGGCAGAGTGCATGCTCAGCTTCAGGGAGACTTCTGGCAAAAAAGCCCAGAGAAAGCAAACACCAGCTCAAAGATCAGAATGCCCACTTTGTGCTCCTTCCATTTTGTACTGGGGCGTCTCTGAATTACCCCATGGAAACTCATGGAATGACAAATGCATTCAGCTAAGTAATGTCACCTTCAAACACTTGAAAAATAAGGCAGAAAGTTCTGTGCACAAACAAAAGGTGCTTTCAAAACAGAGGCCTGAGCTGCATCAACCACATCACAATCTTCCATCCTCAGCTTTCACACAGAGACAAGACACCCCTGGAGGCCACACATCAATCTTACTGCTCCTGAGAGATGCTGGAATCATTCTCAGTGGAGAAATTGTAAGGCTAGAAGGCTTGACTGAAGGATTTTACCAGTAAAAGGAGAATGTGTTGTTCAAGCACTCAGCTTTGGTATAAAATTAAATAGAATCCTAAGGGTTTTCAGTAAACCTGGGTTTGGTATGAGGCTGATGCTATCTTGTAGATACCACAGTGCAAACTAAAGTAGTGATAAAATGTGACAAGAAATGTTTAAAGTTCCCTATGTATTTGTTTTATAGGTGTATGCAATTTAATTTCAGAGGATTCTTTTCTTTTCTTTCCTTAAATTACAGATTCTGCAATGTATTTCATGTCTACATTACGAATCTTAAACAGTGGTCAGGTGGGAGACATATGTCTGCTTAAGGCACATGATTCATCTTTTCCAAACATGGGTTGATCCAAAAGCAAAAAAATTTCAAGGGAATCATGTACTTTCTTTTTTCCTTTCTGCCCAAAGAAACCTGGAACAAGCATGTATGTATGTATACATGTGTGTCCGTGTGTTTGTGTGGCCACGTATGAATGCTCTATTTCATGGGGTACAGTAAGGAAAATTCTAGGAAACAAGAAAATTAGAACAAGTACAGGAAATTAAGGACTATAGTGATGAGTAAAATTTTATTTGGAAAACAATATCTAACAATGGTAATACTTTTACAATTTTAATAGCAATAAATAAATTTCTTTTAAAATTATTATCTATGTATGTTAAATATTTTCTTTGCCCTTTTGCCTATCTATGAAGGTGAATAATTATAACTTTTCTGAAAGAGACCCATCTGCCCAATAGACCATCAGAAACAAGAATTGGTAACAATAATATTGTTGGTCTTATTTGTTCCCAGAAAGCAGCATATTCAAAAGTCAAATGCATAATCAGGTATCGTTAGCATAAAAATGAAAGGAAAAAAAGTGGAAGAGAAACTGATAAAAAAAATAATAGTGGGAGGGAAGAGAGTTACATCAGAGGCTATCCATTTCTACCCCTCTCTATGCAGCAACAGGAGTACATCCTGAAGGCAAAGAAACTAGATAGATCATCAGAAAATCAATAAGCCTTTGTAAGTAGTGAGTTGAACAATTCCACCCAACATTTTTGGGAAGGAATAGATACAGGAATCCAGGCAGAGGCTGTTCCAGAGAATGCACCATGTTGCAGAGATTGCCTGTAGCACTTCCATCATGAGGGCCTCACCTGGTGACAGGGCATCACACCCTATAAAACCTCCATCAGGAAAACTGCCACATCCTGCTGTCAACAGACAAGATGAATTCCAGGGCACTCCTCCTAGAATGCAGGTGAAGTACCGGGAGGTAAAAGGAGAAGTGAATAAAAATCAAATGCAAGGCTCCTATTGAAACAAAGGATTTCCCTAATATAAAAAAATATATAGTAGAAAAAACTACATCTGAGCATTCAGTATTAAGAGATAGACTAGAAGCCTCATGCAGCGTCCACGCCATTCCACATTCATCATCCGTGAGATTCACAGTGCACAGTCAGAGCTTCACTGGGAAAAAAAATAGCAACAAAACACTTATGGGTTTCAATTACCAAATATTTATCTTCCACATAAATCTCGTGTCTTCTAACTCTTACAGAAATCAATTTGTTAATTCACTTCCATTTCATTCTATAATGTCTCCTTTTGTTAATCCTCTTTCCCTGGGGGACTCTTTTCAAATCTTGTCACTAATCCTTTACTGAAAAAGTTCCCTTTTCTGAATTCAAGGTGAATTGCACTTAATAAACAAGCCCTGGATTTATGTGTCTTTTCTTGCATTTATTTTGTGTTCCATGGGCTCTCTCAATAATTGGATGCTTCTTTTGCTTTTCCATTCCCTTGCTATCACCAGGCTTCCCTAATCTACTCATCTTTTATTAAACACAGTGGTGGGTGACAAAAGGTTAACCAGAAAAAAAAAAAAGCAGGAAAGCAAAAGGAAAAAATTGAAACATCTACCAAAACTGAATATGAAAATTAACTTTTAAAAGGTGGTGCGCATCTGTGAGGTACCTGGGCAGCCAACATCCTTCCGAACAGAAGAGCGTGGTTCTCCCTGGAAGAGCAGGTCTGGTATACTCCAGGGAGCTGCCCTACTACCACCCACAAGCCTGCACCGGAACTGGGATGTGGGGGCCTGTGCCCTGCGCTCCACCTCTGTTACATTTTGCTTCGGTTGTAAAGCATTGATTTTTTTTTTAAACTGTGAAACCACATATCTGAAGGTTAAGAAGCACGAATTCCATAATTCTTGTTACAAACCAATCACATTTTTCCAACAAGCCACTAAAGTATCAAAAATTACATGTCACAAATGAAGACTCAGAAACATATACACTACTAATAAAGCCGTTTCTTCTTAAAAGTGGCAGAAAGTCATACGAGGAGTGACAAAAGGCAGTGCTGACATTCCCAGAAAAGCCCACTCACAGAAAAGACATGAATATTCTTCCCTCCATTAGCCTGTCCCTCCCCATTTCCTTTACCTTGTATTTAAAGCCATCTGATCCTCGATGGTCTGAGCAGTTGATTTATATGTTTATCTCCCACTTCTACTCTTGGCTAAAACCAAAATTCTCCTTCTCTACTTAATTGGAGCTCAGTCTCGTCTATTGGTTCCAAAAGGGAAAAAGTAACTAGTTTGGGGTCAAAATTGGAAATACTTCCTCTCCCCATCCTATGTGGATAACCAGATGAAGGGTTAAGTCCTACGTGGATAACCAGATCAAGGGTTAAGTCTATAGGAAGCCCCCTCGTACCCTGGGGTGAGGAATTGGTTTACCTCACTAGTATTTACTGTGGCTGATTGGTCCTTCTCCCCAGTGAGAGTGAAATATCACAGAACCCAACGTATTTGAATCTGCACTTCAATGAGAGATTTTGTTAAAACACAGATTCTGATTCAGATGTGGAATGAGGCTGGAGATGTGACATTTCTAACAAGTCCCAAATGACAATAACAATATAGGTCCACCAGCTACAATTTGAGTGTAAAAGGAGAGATTGTGGACTTCTTCTTCATATCTCCCACACACGGGGCAGTGGAAAATGAGGATGAAGGGGAAGGCTCACTGAGGGAATGAAGATTAATTCTTGCCCCAGAAGGTTAGGCAAGCTACTGAGTAGTGCTGCCACTTATCCACTGTCTGTTTCTAATGTTCCACAATAAAACCTAAAACACCTGATTTGAAAAAGTGAAACTGGTTATGAACCAAGAACTTAGTCTAATTCAAAGTCATTTCTTGCTACACTCAGCAGACTCAAACTATGAAATCATCCTCAGCATCTTAAAGAGCTCATAAGTTAAAAACAACAGGTGAGAAAACACGACATTCCAGGGAAAAATAAATGGGGTTGTCAGTGTGCTGTGTAATTTATGGCTCCAACATGCCAACTTGGTTCCCTTAACTATGGTCGGGATTATGAAATCACAATACCGCATCTGTCCTAAGCTCTCAGCTGGAACCTCTCTCAGGGGCTAATAATACAATAATAACCACAGAGGCTGAAGCAGTCCCAGACTCCACCCTGCCCCATGTAGGGTGCCAAGTGATTTGTCTCGCACAGCCTTGTGAAATAGCCACAATCGCCACCTCCATTTTCTCATCAAACAGCTTGGAGCTACAGGACACGTGATGGTTAGACCAAACTGGCTCACGGAAGGGAAGGATTTGAACCCAGCCTGTCTGAGTACTAAACATACATGTGCCTAACAGATGTGCTATCGAGGTCATTTCAAGATCGCATGAAGAAAAAGGTGGCCCAAAAGAAAAAATCTAAAGCCTAGATTAAAAAAAAAATCTGGACAGGAAATAGAAGAGGGTCTGCAAAAAGGTTCCCTTGACCTCCAAAGATGCTTAATTCATCCCAAACACGAGGCCAGCTCTGCCGAAATCCATTAAACAGCAGGGACTCCCATCAATCTCCCTTTTTACTCATTTGCCCCTTATTTTGCATGAAACATATTTGTCCCCTTTTCCCCTATCATACAGTTTCTCTCTTTCTCTCTCTCTCTTTCTCTCTCTCTCTCTCTCTCTCTCTCTCACTTTCTCTCCCCCCTCTCGGCTTTTTAGTTAAAAACAAGAGAGATGAAGCTTGAAACCTAATTAAGGAAATGGCCCGTGTACAAAGAAAACAGCCAGGGATCATTATTCAAACGGCAGCCTCTCTCTTTATTTTTGAGGGAAAGCTAATGACTGCTCTGCAGCCCAGTGGCCTCTGCATCCTATCGAGTACACATCCCATTATTAGAGGATAATGCAAGCGACTGGAAAGCACAGTGAATAAGAGCGTGCATAGATCCCTATTCTCATTTAAATGCTGCCGTGATGATTTGGAATAATGACAAATGTTATCCTGGGAAATGCAGAACTCCCTGTGGCCAAAATCATTCATCTTACATCAGTAAGAGTCCCTGCCCAGCAGACCTGGGTCTATATGATGGAGCCCAGGGGCAAGAAATGAGAAAGTAGCAACCATACTTTCCTATGAAAATGTGGCTTCAGGGCATCTGGGAAAGGAAAAAGAAAAAAACAGGAGGGAGAGAAAGAAAGCAAAAGAAACTCTCTGGAGAAGGTCTGTTTGAACCAGGCACGCTGGCACATGCCTGTAATCCCAGCACTCTGGGAGACTGAGGCAGGAAGATTGCAAGTTCAAGCCCAGCCTGGGCAATTCGGAAGCACGGCAACAACTGGTCTTGAAAACTAGAAAGGGCTGGGGATATAGCTCAGGGTAAAGGCACTGAGTGCAATCCTCAGTACTGGGGAGAATAAGTAGGAGGAGAAAAAAAGTGGAAACAAAGCAAAATGACCTGGTACTCTGAGTCAAAGTAACAGAAAAAGACACAGCTCTCCCTACATTTCAAACTCCTGACTTAGGAAGATAAGATTTCAAGGCAAGCAGTCCCTTGGCAAGAATGGATTACTTCCATACTCTGTGGCAGACCTGCCACCTTCTTCACTTCTGATTTGCAGCTCTACCCATAGACTGGGGTTGGAGCGTCCCGAAACTACCACCGCCCTACCCTAGAAGTTTCCATAAGCTGATTTGAAGGACAGGAAGCCAGGGTAGCAGAAAAAGCTTGAAGTGAGTGACCAAAGCCTGGATCATCCTTTATGTGGTGTTTGTTAGATTTGATCCCAGGATTACTGCAAAGCACAAGAAACAATTAAGTCCACGTGCTCCCCACACTGCCATCCTCATACACAAATGGCAGGTTTCTTCCCGAGAACTTTTTCCTTGCTTTCTCATACCCTCTCCTCCATGATGAATGCATCAGAAGGGGAACCAAAGGATGAGCAATGAGCCGATGAAGAAAGACAAGCAGACAGCAAGTGGGCAAGTGAAAGCATATTCTCCTATGCCATGGCTGGGCTGCAATCATTACTGCTTTCCCAAAAACTCTTGTTACACACCTGTGTATTCTACAAGGCTGCTCTGGAAGGCTACAGAAATACTTACATTGATTCCTGGGCAGGGCTAAGTGCAAGTGGGCCCCCAAAGGGATGGTTCTCCAAAATGAGAGCACAGAATGTCACAGATTATCCACATGTGGCAGTCTGTTATTTGGTTTCGGTTTTGGTTTTTTTTTTCAACACATCAATTCCCAAACCACTAGTGACAAAAGGGTTCCCTTAGTCACTAGTTCAAAAACCCAACTTCCTTATTCCACCATTTCATGCTGCTCTGAAATTATGATATCAGTTTATCATGGTGTAAACAAATCTTTAAAACATTTAATTTTTTTATTTTAAAAAAGCAAAACAGAAAAAAAGGCAGAATACCAAATTTCAAAAAAAAAGAAAAAAAATAAGAAATCAGTACTCATCAATATATTACATATTGTTATCTTAGAAGTAGTTGTTCAAGTTACGAAACCTAGGCATTAAAAATGATCAGACAATCAAACAATGACAACACAAACTATTCTTTCTGATGAACTAACAGAGAATTAGTAGTATAGTTATCTGTCTTGCATACTTATACATACATACAGTTATATGTGTATATCTACAAACATATGATCTTTTCCTTTCTTCCATTTCTCCTTTCCCCTATAGAACATTTAATTTTTTTAAATAAAGATTTGTCCTCCTTTCTGCTCCTCTTTTGAGCCAATGTATTCTTGGCTATCACCCACCCACTCCAAGCATCCAATTAAATTAATTTTAGGCACAACTCTTTTAGTGTGTATGTGTGTGTGTGTGTGTGTTACTGGGGGTTTAACCCAGAGCCTTCACATTTAGTTATGTTTGCAGTCCATTTGTTATTTTTTTTTCTGAGACAGGGTCTTACTAAGTTGCCCAGGCTGTACTCAAACTTCTGATCCACATGCCTCAGTCTCCCAAAGTGTTAGGTTATAGGCCTATGCCACCAGATACAGTTTGCATGGATTCTTTTGGGAGTACAAGTCTATGAGTTTTGATAAATGCACGGAGTTGTGTAACCACAACCATAATCAAAATACAAAAGATAGCCAGGGGTAGTGGTATACTCCAATTACCTCAGTACTCTGGGAGGGTAAGACAGAAGGATCACAAATTCAAACCCAGCCTGGACAACTTAGCAACTCTGTGAGACCCTGTCTCAAAATAAAATGGACTAGGGACATAGCTCAATACAAAGGCCATGAGCTCAATCTCCAGTATGGAGCGGGGCAGCAACAACAGCCAACAAGATGCAGAACAGTTCTATCAGCCCGAAAGACTCCTTTAAGCTGCCCCTTTTGCTATCACCCACTCTGCAACCCCAACCTCTGGCAGCCACAGATATACTCTCTGTCCTTAAAGATATGCCTGTTACAAAATGTCACATAAATAAAATAATATATGTGACCTTTTCAGTTTGGCTTCTTTTAACAGAGAGTATGTTCCTTTTTTTTTTTTTCCAATAGTATTCCATTGCATGGTGTACTACATAAAGCTAATATGACCATTCACAAACAGGTAGGTATCTGTAGCAAAACATAAACTTTCACTTCTTGTGAGTAATACCTAGGAAGAGAATGCCTGGGTCATGTGATAGATTTGTACTTATGAGAAATTGTCAAACTATTTTTCAAAGTGGTTATTCCATTTCATAGTGCCACCATCAGTACACGATAGTCCCATTTGCTCTAATTCCTTGATGACATTTACTATTTTCTAAGTTTGAGATGTTGTTCATTTATTGACCATAAAGGAAAAATGTCAAATATTTTCACGGGGGTGTAGTAATGCCTTACTGCAGCATTAACTTATATTTCGCTAAGTTACTGATGGTGTTAAGCACCTTTAATTTTGCTTCTTAACCCTTCATACATTTTCTTTGGTAAAATGTATGCTCAAACCTTGCCCCAATTTACTTACTCTTGGGTTTCAAAAGTTCTTCGTATAATATAAATACAAATCCTCTGTCATAGACATAGCAAATATTTTCTCCTAGTATGTGTCTAGTCATGATAGCATCACAGAGCGAAAAGGTTAAAGTTTTGATAAATTCCAATTACCGTTTTTTAATCACTCCATGTCTTTGGTGTCCCATGTGAGGCTTTTGTGCCCAATCCATGGTCACAAAGATTTCCTTTTAGATTTTCTTTTATGTTTTCTTCTAGAAGTTTTACCGTTTTATATGTGTTAATCTGGATGATTGTACTGGGTGATATACTATGTACCCCCAAGTCCTCATATCATTTTGATGGGGCTGAGTTATTGGTTTGTTATTGGTTTGTTGTCTAGCGCTGGGATTGGCAATGTGAGTGCTGTGCCCGCCCAGGGGTGGAGCCAACATGCAGTGTAAGGGAAGGCGGGTCTTCCTCTTGCTCGCTTCTAGGCTTCCGTCTTCTCTCCTCTCTCTCGCCAGCGCGCCTTGCTGCTTGCAGCTGCCATGAAGGGCAGCCCTGCCACCCCATGCTGCCTTGGAGTCAACTTAAGTATGGACTGAAGCTCCCGAGAAACTGTAAGGATAAACCGTTCCTTCCCTAATTTTGGGCGTCAGGTATTTTGTCTCAGCAACAAGCAAAAAGTAACTAAGACAATGATCCATTTTAATTTTTGTACAAGTCATAAACATCAATGCTCATTTATTTTTCATCATGGACTATCAGTGAAGGGAGGATCTTTAAAGTCTATCTCTTTCTAAGTAGACAGAAGATTCTGACCCTGGAGAAGGGAGAATTTTAAGCCCTAGGCAGTTGATACAACTCGACAGGCACCACTTCACCTTCCCTATTAATTCTCTTTGAACAAAGTTACTTCCCATTCTAACTCAACAATTTGTATCCTATAATCATAATCACATCTCAAAATCCTACTAACTCAAGGTCTAAATCAATCTCAATCATTCTCTCTCTCTCTCTCTCTCTCTCGGTAAAACTTACTGTACCTAAAGCCACATTCTTCTGTACACAACTGCTTCATCACAAGATATATTTGCTCCCAAAAATAAAGACCTGCTCCTCATGAATATTCCTATCTGTCTGATAATAGGCTTCAATCTACAAGGACAAACAATGCTAATTATCATGAGAAAGTTTATCATCCAAATCATAATGAGTACATTTGATGACTCAAAAAAGCCAAAACTGAAAGTCTGAGCTCATATTAGAGAGCTAATGCCTGAAATAAGTGATGTCTTTCAATTCTTTTACATAGCAATTTGGTAGCCTTTTTTCATAATACTTCACATATTTTACAGTATACTCAAATATTTGCTTAATGTCTTCTGTCTTATTATACTGTATGCTCATGGGGATATAAATTACCACTACATAACCAGGGTACAGTACCTGGACCAGTAACTTCTGAATCAGGATAACAGCAACATCCCTCAAAGCAGTCATTTTTCCTTCCTAGATGACCCTATTGTCTAGAAATGTATGTGATACTAACATGATCCGCAGGCATGTACACAGGCAGAGCCCCCAAACAGTCCACAGAGCTCTCCTGCGTCTCTGTGTTGACACATTCGTTCTGCACACCTGACAGCTATTTCAATGAATGGTTCCTCTCCGGAGCAGCTGCTGACTTGTGAACTTAATGTTATAAAGTTGCACAAAGACCTTGCATTCAACTCCAAAGCCTCACTCTCCGTCCCTATGTTAGTTTATTACAAAACCAGTAAATGCTTATAAAATTTCACATATTTAAAAGAGAAAATACAATAATCCCACCAGCCCACTACCCCAAGAACAACATTTAGAAGAATTTAATTTGGGGGCATGTATTCTTCTGTTTTTTTTCTCTACATTGAACATATATTTTAATGAGTTGGAATTGTATCATTTATGCCATTTTATGAAATGCTTTTTACATACACTATTATGTGATAAAAAGTTTTCTATGTCAATAAAAACTTTGCTATTACCATTGCTTTCATTAGTCATATTTTGATTCAGAGAGGCCACTTTGGTAATAAATCTTTTTTTTTTTAATATGAAAGTTGAGGGGAGGGAAAACTAATTTAACACATGTAAGGAGGCTTCTTCTCTGTGCTGTTTGCTAAGCAGCATTAACTCACGCCAGGACAAGGAGGTACAAAGCCCCTGGGACAAATGGTCACATAAAACCCACTAGCTCTGAACATCCATTCCCAACCACTATGGATTCAGACCCATGGTCACCCTAATGCAAAGCTTAAGCTCCTCACTTGAAGCTTTAGTTCCACACTGCAGAACATCATGCACTTATTTTTACCAAGAATCTGCACAGGAGGACAGCCATCGGGGTACCCGATTCACACCGCCTGGACTTTCCACGGGTCCCTGGAGGTGTGAGAGGCTCCCACATGATTGCCTTGGGCACACATCTGCAGCCAGCAGCTTGAGGAATAAAGAATCATCTCATTACAGAGCAGCTCTGAGGTCCACCATTCCTCCACGAGCCTGACCTCCCTCCCCGCAGGGCCCATGTGACACCAAGAGACAGAGGGGGAGGAGGACTAGGCCTCCCACACATCTCACCTACCTGCCCCAAAACAGGTAGGAAGCCCTGTGCGTCTTAGTTTCCTTGATGCACAATAGCAAGGATGAGTCCCAAAAAGTACATCCAGCCATATAAAAACGCCAAGATACCTTCTGGTTACATTAATTGTGGCTCGAAACCAAGCCAGAACAAGGAGGCAGGATTCTTGACACTGTTTTCCTCCACACTGCTTTACACCTCACTGAGATTAGTGAATTATCTGCACACACTGTCAGACTTCTTGTAGTCCCCAGGGTGCCACCTTCTTCCTCTCAGCTCCAAGCTGTCTGGGAGATAGTCTCGCCCAGGGCTCATCTGCCCACACATCCACTGAATAAACACCGACCCGCGGAGCCAGGCTTCAGGGCGGAAGCTGGAGGCAGAGGGGTGAGCAACAAACCCAAAGCCTTGGCCTCTGGGAGTTCACAGCCGCATAGAAGAAGAAAACGTGAAAGGAGTGAGCTCAGCACCATAACTAGAGAAGCTGAAGATGAGGGGGCAATTTCTGGGAGTGGTACTCGCCCAGACCCAGAGCCCCAAAGTGCTTCTGGGAGAAGCATGTACCCAAGGTGAGACTCCAGGACCGAGCAGCAGTCAGCTAAGGCAGGCGAGGGTGAGGGGAAATGGGAGAACAACACAGAGGAAACAGTGCACAGGTTAAAAGGTGAGACAGAGAAGGGCTCAAGAGAGAAAGGAATCTGGGGTCTGTGACGGCAGAGGTCCAGGGGGAGTTGTGTGAGGCTGCCGGGCAGGCATGGTCCAGGCTGACTTCCATGTCACTTCCTCTCCCAGGCCACCCCTGCCAACGCTCCCTGTCGTGGGCAATGTTGCTAGCATCTCACACTTTACATGGATCCACTCACTCCTATCCCGCTTCCGCTAGATCAGAACTTCCATGAGCAAAAGACTCTTCCTGTGTCTCTGACCATGGAACACCAGCAATGAGCCTGGGCCCCAGACCCACTGACGCTCAAAAAATATGAAGTTCTGAATAAACAAGTCATTTTTGTTGGTTTTCACTTAGGCCTAGTTGTTACACTAAAGAAATCGTTGAAGTTCTCTACAGGTGGAACCAGCCTTGGCCTATCACAATGACTAAAAACTTAAGGATATAAAACGTGGAGCATCATTGCTTCATGTAAAAATGACGCTATTAGCTACACAAAAGCCACCAACAAAACCCGTCCCTGGGTTCAGACCCTGGTCTACCAGCCAGGCGAGGTACAGACAGCGACTCAAAACCATGCGCCCCCATTCCAGGGCCTGTTGTTCTCATTCTGTGGACAGAGTCGGCCCCATGCACAAGAGAACAGAATTCAAGAGAGGGTAAAATTGCTGGAACTGAACCAGGATTCTGCTCAGATGCTCACACCTGCAGGTACAGAGCTATTCACACTACCCAGAGTTCTCCTGTGGCAAAATCAGGGGGACAGAGATGGAAAGTTCTTGAAAACCCAACCTCCTCATGCCACATGCAGACAAGGTCTCTAAAAACTTCACTTGAAAAGTACAAGCCAAGTGCAGTCTCAGCATTGCCAAGGTCATCTCCGGACAGGGCACCATACCAGAGAGACAGAGCCTGTCAGCACTCCAATATTTAATGAATCCTCTTCCCTGGGGAAATTACTCAGCCCTACTTGTGTATGCATAACAGGACGGCCTTCCCCTCCCGTCCACACTTGTGCACACACAGCAAAGGAAGGGCAAAGCCACCCACCCGCCCGGAGCCGGGGTTGGCGCAGAGGTGTCACTGAAATGGCTCCAAGTGTTCCGGTGCGTTAGAATCTGCACCTTCCCTCGAGCAGGCTTGTGCATTCCACTCATGTAACTGGGAATTAAATGAGTCATCAAAGTGACACAGCCAATCTCTTCATCGCTGGAGTCTCGAAAAGGAGGGGTAGAGCTTTGGGGAATGAAGAAACAAGCCCATTTATAGCAGTGAATTAGATATCTTTGCTGGATCCATGTACATTAAGGAATGCTAATTTGATTCTTGTCAGCTTGGTAGCTGGGCTGTCGATGCCAGTGGGTTTTTAAAAAGGGAAGAAAAGGGTAGAAGTTTTAAAAATGGCAGCAGCTCAGTTGCACGGGGCAGGATATAGAAGCTTCCCCCAGACCAGGGTTTTCAGGACACAGTGGAAGGAGAAGATGGCATGCTGGATCTTTAACTTCACATGCCACCTCCGTGCTATGGATCAGAGACCAGGTAAAAGCAACAATAAAAGAATCAGATCCCAAATTTGAAAACTGGAGTTGTCCAATGGCAGGCAGCAGGCAGGATTGGGCCTGCAGGTCACAGTTCACAAACCCCAGGTCTTTAAGTAAGGACAGTACTGGGTCATCAGTGAACAAGTAGATTAAGAAATACCACCTCATCTGCTGGCTCTGGCCTAGAGACCAGTGTAAAGATTTAATAGTTGAGTAACCAGAAAATGAACAAATTTGAACAATTATCTCAATCTACCATAAATACACAGAAGAAAATTCCTTTAACATCTTCTTTCTCCACCTCCCTCTCACACAAGCCTTGTGGTTTTGCTTCTATCACCATTTCTCCCTTCCTTGCCTGACAACACCAAAGTCCTGCTGTGTAAGACTGTCTATGGCTCTCTCTTTCTTTATTTCCTTATCAAACTGCTCTTCCTTTCCTCACAGGTTATCTTCACCCTGCCACTGTGAAACATGCTGGCCATTCTGCTCTGTAGCAAGAGGTCAGACAAGGACTCCTCCACATGGAGGCAGTGGGAGACAGTAAGACTGGGGGTCTCCAAAAGTGCAGGGGGACAGATGACCCACCCCTGTGGTAAGGGTCCTTATCCAGGGTTTCAGGAATTTGAAAAAGATTTTCACTAGCCTCTTGCTACATTTTAGTATTCCCTTGAACTTGAAAAGCAAACACAAGTAGTACTGGAAGAACCTGCAGGTTTGCCATCAACAAAAATAAGCTATTTTCCTACCACATCAACTTGTTGCTAGTATCTCAAAATAGCATTCCATTTTATGTTGGTTTAACAGGTATGCAAAATGCAAGAGTTATGGGGTCATGGAAACCAAAAGAAAAAATTGCCTAGGAAGCCAGGCAGTGCACTGAGAGGTCAGAGTTCCTGCCAGCAGCCCATGACAGGGCAATGCCTGCCAAAGCTGAGGTGAAGTTCCCAAGAACACATGCCACAAACCTGCAACACTTGCTGAGGATATCTATAGGCAGTATGAAAACCCTTCCCAAGGCAGAGGACAGTGGGCTGCAGTCAGCAAGGCCACAGGACGGAGCTGCCCAAGCCCTTGGGAGCCCACAGCCTGCCACAGTGTACTCCAGGTGCTGGGCATGAGCTATGGAAGTTAGTATTTGTCCTGCTGGGTTTTAGTCTTGCTTTGGTCTAATCTATTCTTTCCTTTTACAAGAGGAATGTTTGCCCCGAGCTTGCCTCAACATTGTATCTTAGAAGCATATAGCTTAGTTTTTGAATATTTTTAAAAGAGGCTCACAGAATGACTTTGCCTTAACTCTTGGGAGATTTTGGACTTGGACTTTCGGGCAGCGCTGAAATATTTTGGCCCTGGGAATGTAATAAATGCCTTTGCATTGAGAGATGAACATAAACCTTTGGAGACCAGAGGCATAATGCTATAATTTGGATCTCAGCTGTCTCCTCAAAGGTACTCATGGCAAAGGTTTGGTCCCCAGCATGGAGCTATTAGGAGGTAGTGAAAACGTTATGAGGAGGGGCACAATGGGGGTTTTTTAGGTAATGAGGTAGGTATACTGTCAAAGAGGATTATGAGACTCTGGTCCTTTCCTTTGCTACTCTTTTTTACTTTCCAACCACGAGGTGAGTAGTTTTGCTCTGCCACACACTCCAACCATGATTCAGCCTTGCCTGCAGCCCCATCATAGGTTCACAGGCCTTACAACCAACAAATCATGCTTGATCACCTCTAAAACTATGGGCCAAAATAAACCTCTTCTTTTCATTGGTTAACTCTTTCAGTATTTATTGTAGTAATGAAAAGCTGACTGACACATTAAGTAATACGATGCAACCTGGCTGGGGATTTCCAGCTCTGACCAGGAATTACTTAGTTTCTAGGGCAATCGGACCTAAAATCTCTGGCTGTCCTAAAGATAAAGCCACCTCAGTATGAATGCAACTTTCATGAACCTTAAAACAAAGCTTACCCTTATAAGAATAGCCTGAGCTCTTCTTATAAAAGTAATGCCCAGTAACTGAGTTAGACTGGGCACACTTATAAGAAAAACACAAGAGATGGAGGAGCGGACAAGGAGTTGTGAGGAAGAGGATGTAAAAAGAAGTAAGATGTGTTACATCCATGAACCAACTCCCTATGATGAATGCAATCATGTACTGCAAATAAGTACTAATAAAAATTAAAATTTATAAAAGAATATTTATATAAGAAAGGAAAAAGGGAAGAATCCCCCAACCCTGAGAATAGCCTCCAGATAATCACCATCTCCAAGGCCATCGTCTGACCCCTGACCACCTCCGGTCCATGCCACCAGCTCATCTTATAAAAGCTGCTGCCGGTGAAGAATGAGCTCCTGAAGACTGAGCAGTGCCCAGGACTCACCTTTGATGCAAATCAGACAAAGAGAGAAGCTGCTCCCTGAGGAACAGTCAACTAGGACCACCTGAGATCCCCAAAGACAGCATGGAAGAACACAGCAGGAAAGGGAAATGGTTTAACTTGTCTGAACAATAGGTGAGGTAAAGAAAGCAGTAGGAAATAAATTAGGGAATCTGGGGTCAGATCAGAGGGTAGAGGGACATCTGTGTGTGAGACAGAGAGAGAGACAGAAAAACGGAGAAAGCAGGAGAGGGAAGAAAATTCTCCTTTCCACTTGCCAAACAACTGAGAAAGAAAGAAGAAGGACCCAGCAGGCAAAAGTAATGAAAGAATCCAAAACCATCTTTCTAGTCAATAAACACAGCTGGATCAGAGGGAAGAACAAGTATTAAGCCTTCACAAGCTCTACAACAGTTTCCTTCCCAAGTGTTATCCTTGTGTTAGACTTGGGGAACCACAAAAATCTGCCTTCCCTTTTCAAGTGACATGTTTGCCATGAGCAAAACAGGATAAGAACTAAAAATATAGATAAAGCCAAGTAACATTTTTAATCTATTCACCAGGAGAGCAGTTGACCTACAACAACATGGTCCAAGGCTTAGCTCTTAGATTTATCAAGTGTTGGGCATGGGATAAACCAAACCCAGGACAGAGTCAGAGCTTCCAGAATTGTTCCGGAGTTACCAGAGCCCCTGTGCCAAGAGCTAATCCACTTAGATCAGAAATGCTGGAGAGCTGTCAGGGGACCAAGAAGCCAGACTCACATGTGTCCCTAATAAGGATCTGGGGGAGGGTCCTCAGTCCTCATGTCCCTCCTTGGTCAAGTCTAGAAACAGAAAAGAGAATGAAAAGATCCCAGATAGGTTTAGTAAACACCTGTACCTTCTGATCCCCACAAAATATAGGAAACCAGGAAAGTACCCAGTCATCCCACAAGCAGCACATCAGAATCGACTATGGTTTGAACATGTCCCCTCCAAAATTCATGTGGAAACATAAGCCCAGTGCAGCAGGATTAAGAGGTATGGAATTTGAGATCAAGCCATGAGTGCTCCACTTCTGTGAATGGAATCAGCACCCTTACGAGAATGCTCTCTTGCTCGTCCACCTTCTGTCACGTAAGGACAACAATGAGGTACCACCTTGGAAGCAAAAAGCAGCCATCAACAGCCACCAATGTCAGCACTTTGATCCAGGCTTTCTCAGCCTCTGAACTGTAACAAATTAATTTCTGTTCTTTATAAATGACCAGTCTCAGGCATTTTGTTATAGTAGCACTAAACAAGAGAAAAGTTAAAAGAGAAAAGTTAAAGATATATATGGCACAGCTAGGTTGAAGAGGGGTACAGGAAGAAGAGAAGTCTCCCTCATTGGCTGTGAACAGCCAAAGATATATATGGCACAGCTAGGTTGAAGAGGGGTACAGGAAGAAGAGAAGTCTCCCTCATTGGCTGTGAACAGCATGAGCAAAGCCCAGTGAGCCAGTAAATGTGCTCAAAACTTGCTTACAGGCAGGACAGGGAAATGGAGAAGTAGCCCTAAATGAGTCAACAACTGTGGCAGTGACTAGCAATGCTCACCTAACACCCAAGTGTCACTCCACAAGCATTTTCCAGCTTTCCTGTGGATAGATGCTGCTATGTGTCCAGCTGTACACTATGGATAGAGGATGATGTGTACCCCATACTTAGCCATGCACTTAAGAGCTACCAAATAACTTCTTGCCTTCTTATATTTGCCTATGTGACTACAGGCTTCATGACAAAACAAGATGAAACACTAACTTCCTGATCCCTGTATGCAAGAAGATGACCCCAAGAATTACCTAAATCCAAGCCTAAGCAAGACAGTAACCATGCACTACTGAGCTTCAGAGCGAGTCTGTTATTCAATCTAGCTTCTCACAACTGGGAGCAAGGATGTCTCCACAGATACCATCCAGACAGGTGGCAGTAGAGCACCACAGCCCCCTGGTCACTATACCTTCATTCTGCTTGGGGCCTCTGAACCCGGATTGACCCCAGAGAGAGCCAGAGTGAGCACCATGAAGACTGGGATTTCATTTCAAAACCTTGATGGCCAGCGGTGCAACTAAAACTCAAGTTCAATTAGAGGGAAAGAAAGTGACTGTTTCTGCACACCTCAATTTGTGGCTTGAAAAATGAACTGGCTTCCCAGATGTCTGTGTGACAAGCAAAGCCCTGGCCAATTGGCTTTGCTCTGAGTGTCAGCAGTTTGGCCAAAGTAGGTGATAATTTCTCATTTGAGAAAACTGTGCCATTTCAGGATGAAACAAGACCTCCAAGGGCCAGGATGACACACTTCACCTCCAGTGCCAACTCCAGTGGACTGGTAGTGGCTGCCTGGAGGGCCACATCAAACAGATCCTAGGATTACATCCAGGCACAGTGGGGAAGAGGGGTTGGTTGACTGGAGAAGTCTGCCAGGGGAAGGCAGAATAGGAGCACATGAGAGGCGGAGGAAAGGAGATGGAAGAAAAACAGGCTGATCCTAATAGCATGGCTATTTCATTTCATAGGTGGGGAAATCAAGGCTCAAAAAGGGTCCCTCGAGCCCCTCCAGATGCATGGTCTTTGAGTCAGGACTTGAACCCTCATCTCTTAATTCCACAGTTCACTGCCACTCTGTTACCACCAGCTGTCACTTAGAAATAATTGCCCCTACAATTGCAAATGAGCGCAGCCCTCCTGCCTCTCTCAGATGTCTCTTGGTAGCTTACCGTTTCTGATTTTAAATGTCAGCAAAGTACAAAACTAAATAAGCTCCGGAAAGAGAGAACTTTCTTGGGCTGGTAATAAAGAGCAAAGGCCGAGAGAGTTAGAGAAGGACTTGATGGGACACAGTACTGCTGGCTCTGAGGATGAGAGGGCACCATGAGAAGGAAGCGCGCAGCACTAAGGAGCAGAGAGACACCCTTGCTGAAAGCCAATGAAGAAACAGAGCCCTTGGTCCTAAAGGTGCAAGAACACTGTTAATCAACAACCTGAATGTGGATGGAAGAGCATCTTTCCAGAGAAGAGCTAACCTAGATGACTGGTTTTAATCTTGTGGTTAATGAACACAGGACCCAGCAGAGACCATTTGGACTGGGGAGCTGTAGGCCTATGGGATAATAAATGGGTGTTGTTTTAAGCAGTGTAGATTTCTGGCGAACTGTTATGCAAGACTAGAAAGCCAATGCAATGGCAGCTAAAATATGTCCTCTGTGGATGGTTGACAAAGCCATGTGAAGAAATGGAGTCTGTAACCATCTTGTTGAGGAAGGGCAAGATGGAAACAAACACACGTGGTCACCTCCAGAGGAGGATCCAGTAAAGGGTGGGCCAGGCCAATCAATACCTGTAACTCTCATGACACAGTATTTCTGCTTCCTATTTAAATCAAGCAACATTTGTATGGTTAGAACAAGAACTAAATAATTTCCAAAGTGGAGCTCATTAAACAGTTTTGTCTGGTAAACAAAATAGAGAAAACGAACTCTTTTCCTTATTCATATTTGCAAAATCAGTACATAGGTATGTTTCCTAAAGGTCAACAACTGGGAAAGCTAAACGTGGGAAGACCCAGGCAATTTCAGAAACACCCCAAGACCTAAACTACATGACGTTCACTTATGACTTTGCCCATCCTCAAACTCAGACTAGCTGCCTCAGGTTCAGTGCAACAAATCAAAAGAGGCATTTTTCTGCTTCCCGAAGCCAAAATCTGATCACCACTAGGTTATATGAAAGTATATGATAATTATTACTAAAACATACCGTAACCCTGCATCGAGGTCTCTCCTCGTCTGTCAAGCACTTTCTCAAGTACTATACATGGTTTCAGTGTCTTTCATCAACTATATTCACAAAACAAACAAACAAAAAAAATAAAGCTACTATTAACCCTAAAATTTTTCACTGACGCTACCTAAAGTAAGGCACCCACCTTCTTTCCTGGCCCTGTTCATCTGTGGAGTCTGGGACAGACAGCACCTCCTGCCCCATAACTTCCCCAGCCACTCTCTGTTGTTTGTGCTTCTGGCCCTGGCACCAACGATGCTCCACCACATCTTTCCACGTTTCCTGTCTGCTCGGTGCACAGCAATGGGCTGGTGTCTTTCATTTGCCACTCACACCAATCATGTGCGGACACCTCCAACTCCCATCCTGGAACATGCCAGCCCGAAGTGGGCCCCAGTGATGAGCCTTTGCATCTCCAGCTCATAGTGAATGGTCTATAGAAAGTGTCCCTTTTTTAAAAATATTAGTCTCCATCATAACAAAGAACTCAGGGAAGCAATGAAGAAATGGAAGACAGAGAGACCACACATGAACAAGAGAAAGCATGGAAAAGACCACAAAAGAAAGAGAAATAGAAAATTATAAGACATCCACATACCGTGAGCTCAAAGACCCAGCAACACCTCCTCCTCTGATAACCACAGAGGTGCAAGTTGGAACAGTGACCCTGAAACACAAAAAGTTCCCCTGTAGTGCTCAAACCCAGGTCAGGCTTCTTTCACCTGTACCTGCCCTGGGACCCCCACCCAGACTGGTTTGGCTACTCAAATAGCTATTCTGTTTTTCTTCTTGAGGTGAGCATGAAGTCAATCTATCCCAAAATGTAAAACCAAACCTAGCCACAGGAACTCTCATTTCCACCTCAGGTCCTCCTACTCCAAAAATAACAAGAGATCTAAATCCACTCCACAGGCTTCTCCATCCTTCCAGAAACCACATACTTCTGGAAGACACTTCTGCTGTTGAGGTTTCAGAACCACTGCCTTCAAGGTTACCATTCCCAAGTGCTTTGCTTCTATGTCCTAAAACATAATGGTTGGACTACAAATTGAGGTTTAGGTTCAAGCCCCAGCACTGTCCGCACACTAGCTGGGTGGCCTTGAACAAGTCCTTCTGCCTCTCAAGACCTCAGTTATTTCATCTCTAGAATGGCGAAAGTAATTATCCCTAATTCTCCAGGCTGCACTAAGGCAAAGCTCATCCCCAGACACCTACCTCAACACAGCGGCGAGGACACGCTAACAGTTCAGCAATGTAACTGCTGGCCATGACATCAGCAG